>VYZT01054230.1:100834-142902 GCA_013400735.1 Pomatostomus ruficeps
AAGAAGAAAAGAAGAAAGAATGAAAAAAAAAAGAAAAACAGAGAAAGGAAGAGAAGCAATTTTGCTTATCCCTTCCTCACACACCTAGCAGCCCCTTTTTCCTATTATTTATTTATTTACCTTCCCCTTCCAGAGCAAGGCCCTTATTTTCTCATTTAGTCCAACAGAGATTGTCCTCCTGGAATGACCTTTTTTTTCCTTTCTCTCTCTCTCTCTCCTCCTCTCCTTCTTCCTCCCCCCCTCCTCCCCGCTGCCTGCAGGCCATTGCCCTCGTGCCAGTAACTAGATAACACACTCTATCAGAGATTTTTTAAAAAATCATTGCAAAGGCACTAGGGCTGATAGTGGCATCAATCCTTGCCTGACACGGGCTCGGGTCAACCATTTATCTCTTCACATTGCCTGTGGTTACTGGGGAGCCCATCTTGGTTCTCTACATCTTAACAACCTTGCAGATGGTCCCTCTCTGCTCCAGCAGCCTCTGCACCCTAAGACTGGTTTTGTGGGTTTATTTTTATTCATTTTTTTTTATGGACTGTTCCACTTCTTTTCTGTGAGGGTTTGGTGGGGTTTATTGTGTTCCCCGCCTCCTTCTGAAAATAACACCGTGACCAAGATAACAGGTTAAGAAAAAAGGGAATTTGGAGATGCAAGGGTGGGCTTGCTGGGCTGTTAGAAGTGCACATTTATGAAAATATACACAAAATATCATAGAAGAGTTTCATCTGGTCATACTCCTGATGTCCCATCCTGTGTGATAAGGCTATTTTTGGCTGGTTGCAGTGCCAAAGGACCCAGGAGCCTTACTCACGGCCCAAGACAACATAAAGTCAGTCTATTACTTGCTAATAAATCCAGTGAAACTACTGCCAAACCTCAGCAAGTTGTGATCCCTATGGCCAGATAAAGGGTTCTGGTGTTTTGCACTCTCTAAATAGATGCACAGGAATTAAATATCATATTGTATTGTAATTCTTCCTCAAGTGGAGAACCCCCTCCAAACAAACTCCAAATCAAACTGGAATCTGCTCTGTTCCTTCCCTGTTTCTGGAAGTGTCCAAGGCCAGGCTGGATGGGGCTTGGAGCAGCCTGGTTTAGAGGAAGGTGTCTCTGTCCATAGCAGGGAGATTGGGACTGGATGATCTTTTAAGATCTTTTCCAACCTGAATCATCCTGTGACTATATGATCCCAACCCTGTCCAACCACTCTCTACTGTAGTGATTTTCCTCATGGACTGCCAAGAATGAGCCCTTCACCCTCAAAAATGCACCCATCACACATCCCCACAATGTGAGGAGGGCACTAAAACGAGAGTAAACGAGCAGAGTCACTTCCCATCACTTGTAACCCTCACAGATGGAGAACGTGCTCAAGAGCTGTCCCTGCCCATGACGGGGGTGGAATGAGATGATCTTTAAGGTCCCTTCCAACCCAAACCGTTCTACGACTTGGCATCAGTCCTGCTATGAGCAATAAAGTAACAGCCCTTCATGTCCAGAATGTTCCAGAATTCCAGAGACCCTTCCATGCTCCCCGAAAGCTGCCTAGGATCTGACACCTGTGTAAATCACCAAATATCTCCAATGGTTGAAACCATTTCATTTCTTTCCTCACCTCCAAATACTTTGGCATCAAGAGAGATGATAAATAGGGAAAAAAAGTAAAAAAAAAAAAAAAAAAGGGAACAGAATAATTGTAAGACCTGCAGAGGAATCCAAGGGATTTGAAGAGCTAGTCCTGATTGCCTTAAATGGAAGTTGAAGAGAAAGGATCTTTGAGGTGACTGTACCTATCTCAGACACAGCCTTTGTGGGGGTTTTGTATTTTTTTCTTCCATGAGAAGTGAACAAAGCAGTTATCCCTGTATCCATCACCAAGCCAGGAATTCACAGATCTTCAATACTCTAAGCCACCCCTTAAATCTCAAGACCTTCCCTTAACGCCGTGCTAGAAACAAACTCGAGGCAGCACAGCACACCCAGGCAGAGCCATGATCCAGGATGGCATTTTTATCTGGCAAGTTATTTTTTATTGGCTTCCTATCCCTCAGCAGGGACCCCTCGAGGGCTGAGTTATAGGGAATTCACTGGGATACCAGTTCAGCTTCCCTACTGCTGACTCCATACGTGGCACCTGCCCTCTGTGGAACATTCCACCACCCCTGTGGGCCAGCAGAGGAGGGGGAGTGGGAGCAGGGAAGCGCTGCTCCAGCAGCATCTTTGCATCCTGATTAGGCCTGGTCCAGCGATCCGGAATAATAATGGGAAGGCTCATGAAGCATAATGGGTTCAGAGCCATCCCTGAGCCCGGTCAAACCCTCCCACGAGCATCCTCTCCGTGTGTTTTCAGGGTGTTTTGCACATCTCATCAGTGTCACCAGAGCTGACGTCTCATTATGCAGCCAAGGTGGAAGTGGACAGGTACTGAGTGAGCATTAGAACTTCTCTTTTCCCCTTTATTATTTAATTCATATCTTCCCATTATCCAGTGAATCGTGAAGCTGTGAACTAATTAAGTCCTGTGGGATACACAATCAGTGCTGGGGTTTTTTTTCCCCTCCCTCTCTTTTCAGTAGGCTAAATTGCATTATATACTGAAATAAAAATAATTGTGCAACTCTTCTTAGATAATAACAGAGCAAGTTACAAACACTAATGATGCTGAATGCAACAGTGGGGCAGAGGCCTGCTGCTTATTCTGGTGACCTAATTAAGTCATACAGGGCAAAATACTTCAAACACAAACTGAGGCAACAGCTTAAATCAGTTTCTAAAGAAAATCATAAAAACTGTTCTCTGGGGGTGCTGGGACACCGACCAGACCCCAGGAAAAATCTGAGTTGAACTGAAATTTCCTGAAGTCTGCCATGAAAATCACAGATCTCCAGGTGGCAACTTGAAACTCCATGAAATTTTGAGAGTCCTCTAGATTTAGATCTGAACCCAGCTCACACCATAACCATGGACTTGATGTTCTTGGAGGTCTTTTCCAACCTTAAGGATTCTATGGTCCATGGAAGCAACAGCTCAGAGACCAGATTTGAAAGGACAAAAATCAAGTGATGGATTTTGTGGCACATACCAGAAAATGCAGTTGTTTAAATAATACAACTGATGAAAAAAACACCCTAAAAATTGTGTCAGCAAATAATGGACATATCACAGAACATCCTGAGTTTGAAAAAATCCATAAGGATAATTGAGTCCAGCTCCCGGCTCTGCACAGAACAACCCTAAGAGCCCTGATCTGTGCCTAAGAGTCTTGTCCAAATGCTGCTTGAACTCTGGCAGGTTTGGTGACATCACCATTTGTACCTCTTAGGCTCAAGTTCCCAGTACCACCATTTTATTTATTTATTATTTTCTGCTCTCAACCAAGGCTGTTCTCTCTCCTTGCCAATGCACATTCATTCCATGCCATAAGCCTCTGTCAGCTTTACCATATTACCTCTTTTCACTTCCAGAGCCATCCTGGAGCTGATCCTGCTCCAGCATCATCATCATCATCATCAAATCTCCTCTGAGCCAACCCTCCCACAGCACCCAGCTGGGCTGAGGTCTCATCCTTCCGCTGGCACCAGAGGAAGCAGAAAACGACCCACTGAGCAGTGCAGCCCTGCTGAGACCAGGACCATGCCCTGTTTTTTATGGAATGCTCTGAGATCCCCGCATGAGCGTGCAAGAGGAGTGCCAGCTGTTATTATAAAGAGCTGCAGTCCCATTACTTGCACACAGAGTTGTGCTGCCTGCTAATAGCACCATTATCCTAAGGCACGTGCTGCTATTAATGCATTTGGCTGCTTAGTGCTGGACCTGGGGACCATTTTTTCCACGGGAAAGGTAAGGCCAGTTCACATGACATGATTTAAACCTCCACGGCGAAGCGTGCACGCGCCGCACCAGCTCGTAAATCTTCACAGGATGCTGTCAGCCAGAGAGGGACCAAAATTGAAGCCATTTATCTGAACTCCCCACCCATCCACCTCTGCTCACCCAGGCCAGTTTTGGGAAGAGGGATAAAATGATTCTGAGTGCCCACTGGGCTCATTAAGCAGCAGCAAATCCCAGATCTAAAGTGCTGCTGTTTTCAACCTGCTCTGAATGGATTTGATCATTCAGGACTCTTCAGACTTCCTCGGTTTTCCCTGCTCTGAGCAGAAAATCCAAGCAGGGACAAATCTTGCAGCTTCCTTCTCTTCTTGCTCCCACCTGAGCCACCTGTCAGGATGTCATCACCGAGGCTGCAGGACCTGGGGCACAGCTGAGCTGCCCAGACCACAGAAAGAAGGGGGAATGTCCCTCCGAGCTGCAGCCCAGGCTCTGGGGCTCTGGAGATGCTCTTATCCCATCTGAGAAGGAAAATAGGAATATGAGGAGGAGTTTCATTTCATCTGGTACTCCCCTGGGCACTTCCCTTTGTTGGTCTCCTGCAATTTTGGGAGTTGTTTTTCTCCTTGTCTGGACATGTTTTAGGTACCATAACTAACAAGGCTGACGAGTAAATGAACCCTAACAGGTGACATTCTACACCTGACATTCTTTCACAGACCTAGGGCAGGCTTAACAGGAGAAAGGCAAGCAACTATATTTTGGGATACTCCACTACAACAGTAACATTCCTGTAAGGCAGATTTGCAAGTATTCACAGACTCCTAAATAGAGAATAGATCAGATAGATAAAATTAAATATAGAATTCAACACTAGGAATGCACCAAAATTACTCTGCCAGGACACTGCAGCTACTTTTGAGGTGACAAAGTAAATTTAAATTCCTTAAATACAGGAAATCTCTTTGCAGATAGAGTTAAAAATTACTGGGGTAGCTTTAACATTGATGCTGAGCACATGAACTTCAGTTTCCTACGTTTAAACTATGCTGAAAGATTGTGTGATCATTTTATTTAACAGATATAAAACAGCATTTGTTTCTTATCCTAAGTCAGGTGTGTAACTATTCCCACCCACACTTCCCTGTATGCAGGAGCTCTCTACCACTCCTCAGCAGCTGCTCCTTTAGGAAAGGATAGTGAACAAGGGAGATTTGGTGCTCAACAAATATCCAACCCCTCTAAATTTCATTTTACAGGTGGCTAAACACCCCCAAAACCTCTGCAAAACTACAAGGACTCTAAAAGGACATTTCAGATTTGCAACACCATTTTTAGGTATAAAGTCTTATGATTTATGTCAGTTCAGAGTTATAGTTTTTCGTCATGAACTTTTGGCATGTCTTCTTTCTTGCTGTACCCACAGACAGCTCTGAGAAGACTGTCCCATTTTCCTTCAGCTACTGAAAAGCAGCAAAAATCAAATAGAACCAGGGCTGCACTGAATGCTAAGGCTCTGCCAGAGAGCTGAAACTGTACCTCGTGGCTAAGATTTCTGCTCAACAGAAAATAACATTTTTAGAACAGAATTAAATTTATATTAAAAAAAAGGGGGGAAGAGTGTTAAAAAAGATATACATTGCTCAGAAAATAAGGTAAAGCTCATTTATGTCTCATAAAATACATGATTAGCCATAGTTAAGCATTAATTCAGCTGTGCTGCATTAGAACTGCTATTCAAAGTTGGAAAGCATTTAATATTATATATTGCTGCTGCTCAGCCTAAATTGTTTTTTTTTCTTGCCCCCCTTTAAATGTACACAATATTACAAATTTAATTTTAAGCTGTTTGAATCAGTCTGTAAAAAAGATTTGATTATACCTGAGTGTTCTGGCCCCAGTTTTTCCATATCTCAGTAATCTTGGCAGTAATTGGCTGATTAGCTCCCTCACACTCCATCTCTGCCTCAGTTTCCATGGTAATGTTACAGGAGCTATTATAGATGAGAACTTCATCTCTTTCCACTTTAGGGCTGAAACGAGAAGGGAGGTTAAATGGGGTGTCATCAATCTTAATGAAATGCAATTATTTTTACTCTTATTAATCATTGCAAGCCATTAGCTTGTGGCAACTCCTGGCCACCATTTGTCAAACTTTGCAAATTTCTGTAATTTTGTTTCCATTCTTTTATTGTTTATTTGTTTTTTTCCCCCCTTTATCTGCACACTCTCAGGACGAAAATACATGCAGTAAATATCTCTCAGTGATGCTTTTCTCCTTCCCCAACCCATCACAAATAGGAACAAACACCGTTCCAGGGCCAGGGCAGGCAGATAAGTGCAGACAACAACAGGGAAGCAGCAGCGTTGGGAGCAAAGATGGACTCCTACAAGGAGCAGGGTTTGTTCCTGTCTCCCCCCTTCCTGTCTTACTCACACTTAGCAATGGGGAATGAATAACTTGCAACTCCCCCAGGGCAAGGGGAGAAATTGGAAAAACCACACAACTGGCTAACTGGTCCCTAATTCCAACTGTGAAAAAATGAGCTCATTTAGGGGTTCCAATTCCTGCTACCCAGCTGATTGCAATGATGCTTTGTTGCTAACATTGGAACATTAACTTAGTAAATTAATTAAACTTACTTAACAGCCCAGACTAAGCAGATTCGATATATGTGCCAGTTATACCAGCAGACATTTGCTCTAAATCCTCCCCTTGCACAGGGGGAAGAAGTAATGGGAAAGGTGGTGGGGGAAAAACATTTTTTTCCCTTGGTTCTGCTGCTGACAGTTGCTGGTTTTGGTCGTGTTTCATTGTGGGGAGCTGTAAGATTCCACGGATGGTTCAGTGGCGAGCAAGGTGCGGTGCAGGGTTAATGGTTGGACTCGATGATCCCAGAGGTCTTTTCCAACCTAACTCATTCTGTGACTCTTGGCCACTGCTCCTTCTTTCTCTCCTCCCCACCCCACCCTCAGATTCACACCAGCAACTCGTACGAAGGCAAGGAGAAAGGAGAGGAGTGACAGCAACACCGACGTAGCTCGGAAATTACACAGCTTTTCTGAAGAGTTAAAAAAGGACAGAGTTCACCACGTGATTTGCTCAACAAAATAGAAGATCAGATAAGCAGGACCAGGATTTTAAGAGGCCTTCAGGTTCCTGAAAATCCCATATAACAGGATTTGGTAATATCTCAGTTAGAATCCCAGAATGGTTTGGGTTGGAAGGACCTTAAAGATCATCCCATTCCATCCCCTGCCACGGGCAGGGACATCTTCCACTGTCCCAGGTTGCCCAGAGCCACATCCAGCTTGGCCCTGGACACTTCCAGGGATCCAGGAGCAGCCACAGCTTCTCTGGGCACCCTGTGCCAGGGCCTCACCACCCTCACAGGGAACAATTCCTTCCTAATATCTGAAAAACATCTAAATTCTGTCAGCTTGAAGCCATTCCCTGTGTCCTGTCACTCCAGGCCCTTGTCCAACATCCCCTCCAGCTCTCATGGAGTCCCTCTAGGCATTGAAAGGTGTTCTAAGGTCTCCACGGAGCCTCCTCTTCTCCAGGCTGAACAATCCCAGTTTTCCCAGCCTTTCCTCACAGCAGAGCTGCTCCAACCCTCTGATCAACTTCCTGGCCTCCTCTGGACTCGCTCCAAGATCTCCATGTCCATCCTGTGCTGGGGACCCCAGAGCTGGACACTGTTTCAGTGGAGAAGAGGGGGAGGAGAAGCACTTCCCTTGCCCAAAGCTCTCCCAAAACTGACCCAGTTGGGAAGCCAGGACTTGGAGCTTTGTCGGAAGGGTGATGATCAGGGTGGTTTGATGACCCTGAAGATTTCAGACTTCCCTGCTGGAAGCAGCAGCTCACTTACCAAACAAAGCCCTGCTCTGACCTGCTTTTAGGGGATGTTTGGTTTGTTTTTAACCTTTTTCAGGGTTAAAGTGGAAAAGGAATCAGCCACATTAGAAACCACAAAAGTACGAAACAAAAAAAGCCTTCTGCAAGTTGCTGAACCCTTTTAACAGCCAAGTTTTATTTTTATATTTAAATGAACTTTTCCCTCTGCTCTATCAATAATCAAAAGCCAGCCTTGGGGAAGTGAGCTTGCTTTTGATAGCAACACTTTGAGAATTGATCTTGTCCTGTACAATTATTCCAAGGACTGGGCTATCTTTCAAGACTGCAGAGGACTTCTTTTTAAGCACCAAGAAAAAACTGCTTCTTTTAGACATCCAACTGTTTTAAAGGCAGAAGGGGGTGGTGGTTGGCTGGATGCAGGGCATGGATACAATTTGCCAAAAAATCAAGTCAATACAAGGACCTTTGAGTGGTTTTCACAGGTTTGTTTTTTTTTTTTGTTTTTTTTTTGCGAAAAGTAAATAAGCTTGGCTTGTAAGAAAAGAGCCAACTCCTCTCTGTCCTCGTGTGACCACATCCTGAAACATTGGTGCTGGAAAACTCTTAACAAATTGCAGTTTTTAAAGGAAATGCAAGACAAGGAGTAAATTATTAAATGGAATTCAGGAATGTACCTCGACAAAAGTGCTGTTAATGGCAAAACTTGCAACTCGTCTAAGGAACATGCTTTGGCCATTATGGGCTGATAAAGGATGGGCTGTGGTACAGACTACATAAGGAAAAAAAAATCATTTAAACCACTGAAAAAAATTGTCCAGAGAAGCTGTGGCTGCCCCTGGATCCCTGGAAGTGTCCAAGGCCAGGTTGGACAGGGCTTGGAGCAACCTGGGACAGTGGGAGGTGTCCCTGCCCATGGCAGGGGCTGGAATGAGATGAGATTTAAAGTTCCTTCGAACCCAAATCATTCTGTGATTCTATAAAATTACTAAGAAAAAACAGGAAAGATTCAATGTGCACTTAAACCAGGAATTACTTCAGTACTTTTGTCCCCATCCCAGGATAAATGCTTTAATTCTTGAGCATTTGCACAGAACTCAAATTCATATATATTTTTATTATTGTTATTAGTATTTACTGTTATTAATTAAAGCAATCAATTTGTATTATTTCAGGAATTCCCAAAATAGTTATTTTATGATGGAAACATTTAAATTTTCTAATACTTTCCTGCAAATTCCATTAATATTTTAAAATTGCATATTTTTCTGAACTGAAATGTGGAAAAGAATTTTCAGAAGTTCTGAAATAAGTTAATTTGTATGATTTAAACCTCTCAATTTTTTCTTCTTTTTCTTCATAGATTTCTCAAATCAGGAAACTTCTTTGAAAACAAACAGTCTTGGCCCCTACTTTTCTTTGGCAAGAACCAATTTAGAAATAAGCTCACTAGAAAAAAACATTGGCCCAAATTTTAATTTCTAACTAAAAGACAAGCATGAGCACAATAGGGCAAAAAGTTAAGGCAATAAGAAAGACATTGAAGAAGTGGGAAAAATGATAGGTAAAAGAGTTGATTGATTTGATTCAGAAATGTCTCCCCGATAAGATTCCCTGGAGGAATAACAAACCCTGTCTCTGGGGCATTCACAATTAAATTCAACTAAAAACCACAGTGAAGACAATAAGGAAACAGTAAAAGGACTTTGTGACTTTCTCCACAGTGGCAGCCCAAACCAAGAAAAGCAGCAAGAAGAAATGTAATCATAGGTTGTTGTTTATCATTATTATTATTTCATTGATTTTTTAATCACTGAAGAGCTGAGCACAGTTTAGATACCCTGGGAAAAGAAAGCGGGAAAGAAACATATTTTGGGTTCTCCTGTTCCTCTCAAGTTTGTTGGTTCTCTGGTTTGGGGTTACACTGAGGTGAGGAAAAGCAAAGCGAAGTTCAGCCAGACAAGGCAAGGCTCCTGGAGTTTCTTGATTTAAGAAACCATTCTGGGAGCAATAAACTGATGAAATTTGTTTAATTTCAGATGTTTTTTTCCTCTTCTAAGTCTCCTCACTTTTGTCTCCTCCAACAGATCTGTCCTCCCCATGTCCTGGGATGTTACAGGACATTTACAGTGCACAGTGTGGCTTTGGACACTTGGCCAGTTGTACAGATCAGGCAGAACACTGCTCTCCTCCCCTCAACAGGAAAACAATTTATTTCTGCCTAACACTGGTTTTCTCAAAACTGACAAGGATTTTCTTAAGAAGCCCAGACCTTATGAAATCTAGGTCAAATTAAAAAACTGGTCAGGAAGAAGTGGCAGAGTGACAGAGAGGTGTTGCAACTGTGTTAAGTCTTTCTTTTAATTAATTTTAGTTAGATTCTTCTGTTTTTTATATTTTTAAACACTTAAAAAATTGTGCAATTTGTCTTGCTGTCTTTGTACAGTAAATGCCAGTTTTTTATTTACCCCTCAAGTCAGGGTACCCAGAGCTCCCTCTGGTGAATCAACACCAGGTGTGGTGTGAGGATCAGGGCAGGGTGAGGATCAAATCTCTGCAACTCCAACGAAATTCCCGGACTGTGGCAAAATGCAGAGCCGGGAGTGGGTTCACCACGTGCAGCAGGTCATGGACAATGCACTGCAGTGCTATTCTAATTCTCTGTTTACTAAATAACTTCTGGAAAGTTTTGTTCAACTTGTTCCAAGAAAGAAGCCTGGAGAGGAACTTTTCACAAGGGCATGGAGTGACTGGACAAGGGGAATGGCTCCAAACTGAGGGAGAGGAGATGTGGATTAGAGATTGGGAAGGAATTGTTCCCTGTGAGGGTGGGGAGGCCCTGGCACAGGGTGCCCAGAGAAGCTGTGGCTGCCCCTGGATCCCTGGAAGTGTCCAAGGCCAGGCTGGATGGGGTTTGAAGCACCCTGGGCAGGGGGTGGAACAAGATAATCTTTAAGGTTCCTTCCAAACCAAAGCCTGCAATCATTCATCTGTTTATTCCTTAATTCAGACATTCCACTTACTCCTAGCAGTGAATACTCTGCAGGAATAAATCTTCACTGCTCCATCAAAGACAACACTTCCAAGTTATACTCCTGGAAAACTTGGCCTTGGATTTGTAAAGCATAAGCACCCTTGCACATCCTGCTGAATTTACTCCTTGACTTTTACTCACTGAACTACTTGGAGAAAGGCAGAGGTGGGAAAAAAAAAAAAAAAAAAAAAAAAAAAAAAAAAAAAAAAAAAAAAAAAAAATTCTGCTTTTCATAAAGCCTAATCTTTTTTTCCCATTGGCATCCACCAGATGTTGCTTTGGATCAGAAGATAAATATTAAAACCTAAGAAGGAACAAAGCAGGCTGTTTACGAGATGGATTTTCTGATGTCTCTCAAACACTTTAAAAAGGCAGGAGGGAAGGGGTGGGGGCTGGAGATGCTTTGATAGGCACACGGAGTGAATTCCACAACCCAGCGGAGCTCTCTAGTGGTCTCAAGGCCAAACTGCTCTGTTGGCATCAACGCGAGAATCAGGAATTTGTTCCTTCAGTCCATCTTTTGGCAGGGGGCAATTCTGCCAAAGGTGGAATAACACGTGGGGAGTGTTATCCGTGGATGGACCCACTGGGCTGTGGGTGAGACACGGCACTGACCTGGCAAAGAGTCCAGCGAAATGCCCCGGGGGTGGGGTGTCCCCACAGACGTAGAGGTAGGACAGGGACCCTCTGTGCTGGGAGGAGCCCACGGTGACCTGGATGTCGCAGTCAATGACGGTGGCTCTGTCCTCACAGTCGGCAGAGGAAGGTGTCAGCCCGCAGAGAACGGCCAGAGAGGCTGCAAGGCAGGAGAGGAAAATAACCCAAAGCAGCCTGAACACCACTGACACTGAGCACATTTTAACTACTGAGAGGTGTCACTGCAGAAGGTGTCCCTGCCCGTGGAACTAAATGAACTTCAAGGTTCTTTCCAACCCAAACCATTCCATGATCCTTTGGGCACTGATGTGCACCCAGCCCCTCTTTAGGTGCATCTTTTTGAGGATAATTCGGTCTCTGCGCAGCTCCTTCAGCCCTGCTTGCTTTGTATGAGTAAAACCATAACCTCCTTCATGCCCTGAGCATCAGGATGGGCTTTGGGATCCAACTGCTCTGTCCAGGAGGAGATGAAATAAGGGATTAACTACAAGCATGGACATTTCTTCTGGGAGAGACAGACCATGGTTTAAAGATCAGGAATAAGGCCCAAAGCTTTTACCAAGGAGATGTGACAGCATCTACCATAAGTTTGAAATCCAGAAACAGGTCTGAGGAAGCATTGACACCACTTGGAGGGTTCCTGGGGAACTGGTGGGGACTGGGATCTCCCACCTTGCTGTGGAGTTGAGTGTGACTTGAAATGCAGTCCAAATTTGACTCCATGGATGTAGTAAAAAGGGTAATGGGAGCAGCTGTTTTGCTTTGAGGTACATTTAAAAAATAAGATTTTTTTCATGGAAAGGGTTGTTCAGCACTGGAACGCAATGCCCTGGGAGGTGGTGGAGCCACCAACCCTGGAGGTGCTCAGGGAAAGACTGGACATGGCACTCAGTGCTCTGGGCTAGTGATAAGGTGGGGATGGGTCACAGGTTGGACTTGCTGATCTTGGAGATTTTTCCAACCTAAATGATTCAGTGGGATTCTGTGAGCAGAAATTAGATTTTCTTATTCTAAATCTAGACAAAAAATTCTTAAAAAAAAAATTACGAACTGGTACTGAAGTTCAGTTTCAGTTTAAATATTTGGGTTTAATAATTTTAAAAAGGAATCCTTTAAGCGTTAAACCATGACAGACATTAAAACCGTTTCTGTCAAAGCCCTGATTGTTGGAGAATATTCATTAATCCTGAACTAACCAGATAGTTGTAATGAACTCCTGAAAAGGCCTGTGGACAGTATAACAGAATGCACTGTAGCATCCAAGGGTACTCCTCAAACATCAGAAATCCAATCAATGGGAATTTATCAAGAAAGGGTTTTTTCTATTTGCTTTGGTAAGTTCCGGTTTGTTCAAAAGGTACTTTGTTTGCTGGGAAAGTGTCATTGTCAATGAATGTCTTTTCTCCTAAGCAATTCTAAAAAATGGGGGTTGAAATTGTAGCAATACGAAAATGCTCAATTTCCTATATTAAAATATTTAGCAGATTTTGCAAAAAATTATTATTTCATATAGGGTGTTTCCGAAGAGTTTATAACTGTTTAACGTTTCAGGTGTTTTTGAAATATTAAAACCCATCATTTCATCTGCTCTCAACTTCAGAGAGAGCGTTTACAATTCTTCTCTATTTTTCTTCTCTGGATTTAGAATGAGAAAATAGCGTCACCCACACGCTCACAATTTTTGCAATATGTTTAATCCCTTTCCTTCCCCAAATCCAGTGGCAATTTTCCTTCTTGGCATCCAGACAGAGCCCAACACAATCCCTGCCTTGCAGACCTACATCTAAGACAAGAAATAGGCAGAGAAGCCTGCAAGAATGATGGCTATATTTTGCTTTTATTGTCCAAAACTTCTGTCTAGAGTTACCTCAGGTGTTCTGTGGCTCCCACAAAAGCCTTATGTCTTTCCTGACATTCCAAGGGCATCTTAAGCAGCACTAAATAGCTGTGTTTTGACAAATAAATAACATCCAAAGGGACCAATTGCTGCAAAGATCTTGCCTCAGCAACAACCTGTGGCAGAACCAATTCTTAAAGGAAGGTTTTGATTTTCTCTTGTGCTCTTGAAAAGAATGTGGCAGAGTTTCCCAATGTGGAAAACCACTTGGACTCTATTTTGGGACGAAGGTTGGAAACGACTCACAGAATCTCGGGGCTGTTTTCCTTGACATTTTGCTGCTGTCAAAGAACTTGCCTGGCTCATGTAGGTCACCAGAAGGTGTTTCCTGCACAGCCCTGAGAGCTCAGCACAAGAACAGTCTGACACTTTTTAAATAACCCCAAAATGTGGAAATTGGGCATTCCTGCTGTGCTCCAGTGCCCTCACTCCAATGTCACCATGCCTGCAGGAACATGAGGCCTTGTATCTTGCCAATAGCTGAAATAATTTTTAACTCAAACCAGGCAAACAAAGGTATTCATTTATAAAAGCTAAGTTCTAGAACATGGCTACAAAGGATTGCAAAGAAATCAGTGGAAGCAAAATCCAAGCAAATCCTACTTAATCGGCACACCCCAGAATCAAACTTAGAGTTGCTTTGGTGGAAGGAGGGAAAAATCTCATCTCCATACCCCACATTTCCTGTCCATCGGACAGCGATATCACTCTTAGAAGTGATGCCCTTTTCCCATTCCTTCCTTGGGGATCTCCAAGGCCCTCCTATTCGCCTCCTCCCAGAGGATTTTAGATCTTTCTTCATTCAGGAGGAAGTCTTGGCCTTTCCCTTCCCGTTCCTCTGACCGTGAAACACAAACAGCCCTTGGTATTATCGGTGCCATTATCTCCTACCATAACAGCGGCAAAAAAAAATCAACTAAAGATTTCAACACACTTTTGGCACATCCTAAAAGGATATTCTGCCTGTTCTGGAACACAGTTCTTCCCCCTGTTTAATTGGTTAGTGCTCAAACCCCAGGATGAAGCTGCTTTAGGCTTTATACTCCCTATAAAGATCAAACCTGCAGTCCCATGGCTGGGATGAACGCGCTCAGCCCGTTACAGCTTCTCTTTTGAGATCAGACTCTCCAGCAGCCAAATCTCTGTGTGGTGGCCATGGCTTAGGGACTGTCTACCCCCAGCCCCGGCTTTGAGGGATACTCTGACTAAATCCAGGATCTTGGGATGCTCAGCACAGGGGCTTTGTTCTGGGTCACTGTTTAATAACAACTGCTGGACATGTGATGAGGCTAAAACCTCCAGGAGGCTCCAAGGGCAGCTGGGGCTTGATTGAAGAACTGCCCAAGGAGTCCCGGTGCCAAACCTCACATCGCCGCTTAGCCACCACTCACACAACAGACCGTGGAGCATCAACATGTGCTCAGCAGGGAAGACAGAGATTTTTTTAAAAATACAAGTTAATAAAAGGGAGAGGAAAAAGAGACCTGTTAAGGTCATCGCGTCCCACCTCCGCCTATGAAGAATTGCTCCCTGTGAGACATTCATTTCACACAGCCAGGTGTCAGAAGTCCCGAGAGGTGACTTTCAGGCATCTATTCCCTGCCTGATAGATCTCACTGTTAAACATTCCTGCCCTGTAATCAATATGCTTTATTCCCCCTCTTAACTTCATTTCTGGGTTGAAAGGCAGAAGGGACCATTTGGATCCTTTGGTTTGGTCGCCACAATAAACATCAGAGGCCCTAACTTGTACTGAGGTCTCAATCACCACAACAGGCCCTCTTCCTATATTCTGCATTTTTTCATACAAATCCCGCAGTTTCTCTGGCCCATTGGTCCTGGCTTAGTGCATTTCCTTGTTACAACCAAAACTCATTCCTCTCTCTCCTCTTGCCCCATTCAAAGAGCTCCACCAAACCACATCTCTCATCCTTTTAAAGCAGTCTCATTTTTAGCTGCTAATCTAAATCTTCCTCCTTAAACATCCACTTTTACCAGTGGAGTCTGGCTAAGAGTAGGTCCAGCACTCTCCAACAAAGATCCCAAGAACTGTCACATCAAAACCCTAAAGCCAGGCCTGATATTCCAGGCATGCTGATGCAACCAGGCAAACCGGGCTCAGCTTTTACCCTGATGGAGCTTCTTATCCCTTCACCTCCTCTTAAAGGTGTCCTCCTTACCCTCACCTTAATGTCAAACATAAAATCTCAGGTACTGGCTTACTGCAAAATTATTTATGGTACCTACACTAATATCACCTGAGAGAATAATTGGTTATTTTCTTACCTGCCTCAAGCTTCCTACCAGTCTTCCCATCTTTCACAGGAGCCCAGCTGATCCCACAAACATTGACCAGGTGTTCTGTGAATTTAACCTGAGCCGAAGAGAATCCACAGCTGTATTTGCACTCACCAACCGTGTGGCAGCATGAGCAACAACGCAAGAAGGAGAGATGGGGAGAGCTTTAAGGATCATGGAACCATTTTTGTTGGAAGAGCCCTCTAAGACTGAGCCCGACTATTCTCCCAGCACTGCCAAACCCACCACTAAATCATGTCCCCGAGTGCCACATCTACACAGCTTTTGAACCCCTCCAGGCATGGTGATCAGGCCAGTTCTATCTGTACCTTTAAAGACTCACAGGTTAGTTTGGGCATTTTTCTTCTGGTTTTGTTTTTCCTTGAAGGCAGTGGGGTTTTGTTGATTTTATTAAATTTTGTTAATTTTTTTTAAGGCTTTAAGGCTGAAAATCAAATTTTAGCTCTGTTCTGAATTGATTTTCCTGCATCCTGCAATAGACAACCGTTTCCATAAAAGACTCTAGTCTTGCATTCCCCTTCCTTGTGCTCTGGGTCGAGCACATCTCAGTAACATGCCCAGACCCTGCCAGTGATCAAACCAAAACCTCGCTGAGACCCTGCTCAACACCCCTTCCTAAGGAAAGGCCTGTGGGGGAGGCTTATGGATGGATCCTGCTGAGCCTGGCAGCTCCTCATCTCCTAGAAAACTTCCTGCTCAAAGGGAAAGAAGTCACATTTCCTACCTGCAGAGCCTTGCCCTCTGGATTGGATCACATGAGAGCCCGGCATGGACGGCCGGGGATTCCCACGGGGGCATCTCTAATCTCAGGCGGGCCAGACACAACATGACCCAGCACTGGGACCCCAGGGCAGCCAGTGCCACCTGACATCCCACAGCGCCAGAGGGGAGGGGGTTCTGCTTCACAGCCCTCAGGAACAGAAGAAATGCAGCTTGAACTCTTCACATCGGCCGGTTCGGCGAGCGGAGCTGGGAAAGGTCGGAGAAGCATCCAGCTTGGACACAACACTGAGGGGCCCTGGGGCACCACAGACCTCCCCTTCCTATTCTTTCACAGTCCTGCATCCCCAGAGTCTGTTGCCACCTCTCCCGTGTGGATGAGATGGTGCCAGAAGCACCAGATGTGAGACCACCAAGTGGTAAAATTCCCTGGTCAAACAGCTCAATGTAAACCACCAGGTGAGACTGGACTAACTGCACTAAAACCATCCATTCATGCCCTAAATGTGGTGAGGAGCAGAGTTAAGTCCTTAAATATTAAAAAAAAAAAAAAAAAAAAATCTAAATATTAAGCATTAAGTGGAACAGTGTCTGGAAAGCATCTTGCTCTGTGTGCAGATTCACCCATGCCAGATGTAGATGTGCACAGGCTGAATACAACTGTCTCAAATAGCCTCACAAACACGGATTTGAGCAGCCCGCAAAAGGACTTCTAATTTTAAGGCAAGAAAAAAAGGATATTTACTTGTAAATGTTTAATTCACAATTATTTTGCAACTCGACTGGTGAGACTGCAAAGGCTGCAAAACCCAGGGCAGGGGAGAGAGGGGTTTCCTTGTAACTGTGCCTTTGGTGAGTGAGGCAACGCTTCCTTTGCATTTCCTCTCCAGACACACAAGCGGCGATCAGCATTCACTTGCTGACATCTAGTGACAGCCACGAGCATCGCGGTCGTGCCTGTAAGATTTTCCCCAGGTTCCCTCTGCCACCAGCCACTCAGTGAGTTCTGAGCACAGTTTGAATCGATTTGATTAAATTTTAGTATGTTATTCTCCCTGCAATAACCAGGCTGCCCCGTTTTGTGCTTTGATCATTTTTTTTCCAGCACCCCAGCACCAGTCTTTTTCTTTTTAAAATAACAAGCAGTTTTGTGGACTGTGCCAGTGTCTTGTTTAACACAAAGAAAACTGAGCTCTTTATGATCTGTTTGTGTCTCTTTTTGTGTGCTTGTGATTGGGTTCTAAAGCCCTTTCCTATTTTTTTTTCCTTCCATTTTTCTTAGTATTCTTCATGGCAGCAAGGGTGGAACTAGAGGACATTTAAGGTTCCTTCCAACCAAAATCATTCGGGAATTCTATGAAAAGAATCATTCAAAATATCAGGAGCAAATTTAGAATTTTAGAATAAGTGAGGCTGAAGAGAACACCTGGATGCCTCTTGTCCCAATCCTGGCTCAAAAGAACATTCAATTTCACATT
Source organism: Pomatostomus ruficeps (assembly GCA_013400735.1). NCBI lineage: Eukaryota > Metazoa > Chordata > Aves > Passeriformes > Timaliidae > Pomatostomus > Pomatostomus ruficeps. The sequence continues at coordinate 118,624 of VYZT01054230.1, forward strand.
GGAGTGGTTTCGTGGCAAATAATTTATTCAACTTCTATTTTAGGGGAGGGATATTCCACACACCTTTGACACCTTTGAACAAACCCATGGAAATTTACCCTGATGGACACTCTCACTTGCCAGCTTTCTTTCATGTCCACAAAATATAAGAGGTTGTGGATCTCTGGTCACCTGAATACTGGATGTCGGGACAGCCTCAGGACAGCAAATATTTCTGCAGACCTCCAGATTCTCTCTGACTTCAGAGCTATGAAGGGGCTGAAGTGTTAAATTTCCAGGTGTTGGAATCATTGAATACAGCACCATTTAGGTTGGAAAAGCTCTTCAAGATTGCAGAGTCCAACCTTTGACCAATTCCCATCTTGTCAACCAGGCCAGAGCAGTAAGTACCACATCCAGTCGTTCCTTGGACACCTCCAGGGATGGGAACTCAAGCACCAATGTGAATACTCCACGTTTAGCATTTGGGAAATGGCACATGGCTCGGGTGAGATTTAAAAGTTTTAAATCTTGCCTTTTGCAGATCTGAGGAGCCTAATTCTGTGCTTTCATTAGGAAAAGGAGGAAACGCATCTTGTCTGAGGAAATGCCCATTTTGAAGGGTTAGCTCCAAAATTCAGGCAGGGTTATTTCTGTGTTTGAGAGATGTGAAAATCCTCTCTCTGCAGTTAAGGAAGATGCTCTGGTCATGATGGATGATCCCATCCTCCTCTCAAGGAAGTCAAATCCTCATCTCCAGCTTCCCAAAGGTATGAACTGGCCATGGGCCATCATTTGTTCACCCTTCCAGTCATTCAGCCTTTTCCTTCAACATCTTTACCCCACTGAGGCCATCCCACCATGCAGCCAAAACACAAAATGTGTGTGGCCACAGAATCAAAGAATTGTTAAAGTTGGAAAAGACCTTTAAAATCATCATATCAAACCATCATCTCACCAACACCATGTTCACCACTAAACCATTCCTCAAATGCCATATCCACACAATTTTTTAACTTTTTCAGGGATGATGACTCCACTACTTCCTTAGGTACTGTCTTCCAAAGTTTGAAAACAGTTTATGTGAAAAAAATTTTCTAATATCTAAACTGAAACTTCCCTGGGGCAACTTGAGACTGTTTCCTCAGAAGAAAAGGCATTTAAGGGAGTTTAATTCATTAAGATGATCATGATGGCCAACAGGTGGTTTGGGTACCCAACCCTGCAGTCCATATTCATATTTTATGTGGGACAGCTTTCCCAAGGAGTAACTGCCATGAGGAAACGCTATTGTGCAAGTGTGGCCGCAGGCTGGATCTAGTCCAACATCCATGGCCACTGACACAAAAAGTCACCCTGACACCACCTGTCTTCAGACTGAGTCCAAAAACCAGAAGTCACCGAATCATGGAATCATTACAGTTGGAAGAGACGTCCAAGATCAACAAGTCCAAACTTTACCAATGCTGTGTGAATTCCTCTCCTCTCTTCAGGGCTGCTCTCTGTTCCCCTGGGATGAGATACACTAGGACTCCCCATTTTGGGTCAAGATTTATGAGGATATTTTTAACACAATGACAGTTTTTGGGTTTTAACTGACCTCGTAGGCGTGGGGCGAGGCAGCTCAGCTCGGTCACTGTCATGTTGCCCAAGAGTTCACAGTTCATGCCACAGATTGTGACCAAAGTCTTTCCTGGGGAAAACCCAGTTCCATGCAGGTAAACTGGTCCTCCATTCAAGCCACCTTGGAAAAGCACAGAAAATGGGATTTAAGACAGAGCCTGACAGCCAGCTGTCAACAAAAGTAATTTTTTTTAATTCATAATTTTTGCTTTCATGACAAAAATCCCCTGTCACCGCAGTGGCTCACACAAAACCCTGTGGAAAAACTGCAGAACCTCCATGACTTACCCCAATTGTGCCATGCAGCTGTCACTGCCAGGCGAGAAGTGAACGTCAGGTTGGAGGAAGCCCATCCTCTGGGAATATCCAGGCCCAGCACAGGGTACTTGCCCACAGGGAGCAGAGGAGCTGAGCACTGCAACTTGGAGCTAGTGATGGTGATGTTGCTGCAAGGAAAATCTCCAACAAACACTTGGATGTTGTCCATCTCCGTGACCCGCGACACTGTCAGGGTTAAAAGGAGACCAGCGGGCACAAGTGAACGGAAAGCTGGGGTGAACTCCTCACTGTAAGTTATTGTTCCAAGGTAATAGGAGTGTCCATCAACTTTCAGGCTCAGCGCCCTCGTGCCGTTCCCCGGGGGCACTGTGCACTGGATGAACACACAGGTGACGTTGACAACGAGGCACGGGCGGTGGTCTATGAGCACAGAAGTCGTCGCCTTTCCCTTCAGAGCCAACCCTGCCAAGCTGAGCAGGCCTCCCCCGCTGGTGCTGAAATTCCGTGGGTAGAACTGGTACACCCAAGGCAGGATGGTGAGAACACTGGATGTCCCTCTGAAACAAGCACAGCCGCTTTTCCTGCTGGATATGGAAATGTTGTGCTCCCCGGGTGCCAGGCAGGCTGTCTGGCACTTGATGATGGTCTCGTTCCAGAAAGTCACCTTGCAGGCAGTGTGGTTATCCACGTGTACCACAGGGCTGTCACCCTGCCATGCCAACCTCTGTCCTTTCATCGTCACATAGGTGAATGTCCCGTTGGTCTTCCAGGTCACCAGGTGTACCAGGGGGGTCCAGTGCTCATGGAGGTGGAGTGTGCAGTCCCCAAGGCACACACTGGGGACCCCGTTGACAACCACGGTGACATTGAGAGCCCGAGATGCCTCAGCCAGCCAGTGATCATACAAAGGTTGGGCCCCTGGCAGGACAACACAACTGATGGAGTCGTTATCAGAGTTCTGGATCTCACAGGAGTAATTACTCCCCAGGCTGACCTGTACCAAATTCCTCCTGGATTTCAAAGCAATGCCAGATATAGTGAGCAACATCCCACCACAGAGTGATCCTTGTGATGGGACTATGGAAGTTATCTGTGGAGTTATTGTGAGGGCCTGCTGCCTTGCTGTCACCTGAGCGTATCCCAGCTGCCTCTGGATGACCTGGATGGGGAAAGTCCCAGGTTCCAGGCTGTTCAGTGGCAGAGAGCACTGGTAAGACATGGCAGACTGGTTGCCACGCTGAAACTCAAGCTGGCATTCACCGTGTCCAAGCTTAACCACAGACCCAGTGATGTTTATCCCCTGGATGCTCAAGAGCAGGCTGCCATCTCTGATTTCCGTTTCAACAACAGTAACAAGAGGAGTCAAAGCTCTTTGGTAGTTAAAGGTGGTGGTGCTATTTGCAAAGAGAACATGTTGAAGTGACCCGCTGCTGATGGCTACGTTTACTGTGACAGAGATGTCACCTGAATCTTCATCAGACAAATTAGAAGCTGGAGGGGTCAGGCACCAAAGCGTTTCTTCTGCCAGGTGAGTGACTGTACAGGTTTGATTGTCCATTGAAACAGAAACCAGGGCAGGATTTTGGCTAAAGCCCACCCCGGAGATTGTGAGCAGCGTTCCACCTAGGAGCAAGACAAAATAAGACTGAAGGATATTATATGCAGGAAAGGAATTCATGACTATTTCTGAACAATCTGAAACCACGATCTTTAAGGTCCCTCCCAACCCAAACCATTCTGGGATAAAGCTGATAAGCATGACAGGAGGAAGGGAAGAAGAAATAAAATCCATTTTTGTTTGGACAAGACATCTAGAGATAATAGCAAACATGTATCGGGATAATACTACGTGGACAAGAGGCTAAGGTAGCCAGGGACCCTTGTGGCAGTAAATGACAGTAGAAAGCCACCACAGAACTGGAAAAAGCTGCTGGGAAAGACCCTTGAGAGTAAACAGAGGCTGAACGCTTCATGGAATGGGACTGTCCGTACAAGTAGGGGGGGAGGGAGTTTGTTCCTGAGGCCCACGGGGAAGAAGAATGTGATTGTGAATACTTTCAAACTCAGGTAGTGTCAGATTTCACAAAATCACAGAATGGTTTGAGTTGAAAGAGACTTCTAAGAACCACCTCCTTCCAACCCCCTGCCATGGGCAGGGACATCTTCCACTGTCCCAGGGTGCTCCAAGCCCCGTCCAACCTGGCCTTGGGCACTGCCAGGGATCCAGGGGCAGCCACAGCTTCTCTGGGCACCCTGTGCCAGGGCCCCACCACCTGCACAGGGAAGAGCCCACCCAAAGCCTCTCTCCATCTTCCTTTGGTTTGCAGTACTGGCACTCCCAGTGTCCTGCCTTGCTTCAGCCTCTTTATCCATTCAGCCCATTCCCTTCCTTTTCCCGTGATCTGGCTGAAAAAATAACTTGGTTTATGATGAGGTTTCTTTTGAAGTGAGGCCAAATCCTTAACCCAGATGCACACACGAGTGTTAGAAACAGCAAAAGACTACAGGTAAGGGGGGAGGGACTGGAGCTTTTTGCAGCAAAGAGATTTTAATTCAGCTTAAGCCATTCATAAAACCACAACCAAAGGGTTAATCAGTTCTTATTTAATTTTCAATTTACCCTGAAATATAAAAAGAAGGGTAAAACTTTCATTATTTTTTGTAGTATGGCTTAATATTCAAAACTGATAGGATTTGCTCTCCAAGCTCTATCCACTCTCTCATCTTTCAAGGCTTGAGCACTTCACAAACTATTGAACTAAACACGTACCACAAAGCCTCTTCATTTTTGTGTCTTTAAATGTGTTGTGAGCCTGGGAGAGCAATCTGTGGAGGACCTGAGGTTGTAGCACAAGAATTTCTCTGTCTTCTATAAAAGCATTTCTAAGGGCTCATGTAAAATTCACTATAGGGATTCAACTCTCCCCCACCACCAGCCAAATGACAAAATAAATCAACCACCCCAAATCTGCTTTTTAAGATTTAAAGTAAAACTTTTCTTTTTAATTCAGTGATGTTCTGCTCAGAAACATACTTAAATTATTTCCAATGTCTAAAAGCTTAGAACGGGATTAATAAATATTTCCCTTTTGATTAAAATTACCATTGAAAAAGGGCTTTTTTTATTTTGTCGTTTCAATGTAACAAAAATGAACATCCCCTTTGGGATCACTTGAAATTATTGTTTGCTTCAAACCACGATTGTGCTCCGCTTTCCACCTAACTTTCACATGGAAAACCTTGAAAGATGGGGGCAAAACGACTGAAAAGAAACGGCACGGATGAGCCAGGTGTGGGCGTGCTTTGTTTTCCCAGTGGGAACACGCAAGGATACACGAGCAAACACTTGGGGAAATCCCATTCAAAGCACAGGGAGCCCTGAGCCAGCCAAGCAGATGGAGGGATGCTCACTGCAATCCCACACTTCCAGACCGCTGCTGTCTGCTGGTTGATGTCTGCATAATGAAGGGTCACAGATTCCAAACACCCTCATTTAAACCGATCTGAAATGGGATCCTGCACTTTCCATTCCTGCAGGAAAACTGTGCCCTTGATCCCTTTAACCTCCCTAAGTGGCTGCAGGTGTACCAGTGCTGCTTACCCAGAACGGAGCCACAGCACGGCTCAACGCTGAAGATCTCAGAGAGGTACTGGATTAACGGCTCAACCCTGCAAAACACAAGAAACACAGAAAGGATTTGGGGCAGTTAGGGGTATTCTTTTATTTTTCCTTCCTGCTGCAGTGCTTTTCTTTCTTCCAACTCCCAGAAAGCCAAGCAACCACCTGGAACAACCCCTTTGGTCAATGTCACAGTCACAAGACCACCAACATCCCAAATTTTTCCATCTGATTTAGAATCACAGAACGGTTTGGGCTTGGGTTGGAAGAGACCTTAGAGATCATGTTGTTCCAGCCCCCTGCCATGGGCAGGGACACATTTGAGCTATGTCCATCACAAACACTCTCTTATCAATTGGCAACTTTTGGGTCAAATTGAGTCTAACTGAATTGCCCATCAAGGGAAGCAAGAATAAGGATTTTTTGGGAAGCAGATCCCACTGTAGCTATGCCCAGTGCAAGTGCACTGAAGAGTCATCCCAGCTGCGTCCTCTTCTCACACCCTCCCAGCAGAGAGTGGAGTAACTGGAAGAAGAGGGAAGCCAGACACGAGCTCCCGGAGCCCACCCAGATAAAGGTGTAGCTCTGTTTCTGTCCTATCTACACCTTCATCACCCTCCTTTCAAAAACATCCCATTTCCTAAAAAGACACGTTAGAGGAGGGACCTTCCCAATCCCGCAATCCAGCCCACCAGGGATCCGAGTCCTCTCCTGGGATGACCCATCTCCTTCCAGTGTGTCTGTGTCCCTGAAGTGATGGTGCCGCTGACAGACTCAGGTGGGATGAATCCCACCAACCACAATTTTTCTCCTTTTGAAGTCCATTAACATTACAAGCAGCTTAGGTTGGTTTTTGAGCAATAAAAACACCTCATTTCTCCCCAGTATCGTAATTCCAGGATCACTCCTGGCAGCTGCCATGGCTGAGCAGCAAACACTGTGTTGCTTGTGAATGCACTCCTATATCCCAGTTTCAGGTCAGCTTTCCCCCACATTTTAATTCATTTATATTACATTTATCTAGGCATGAACTTGAAGTGTCACCTTAGGAGTTGGAAATGGCATCATTTAAAAATTCTCCAAACAAAGCATTTTTGTATTGTTCGAACCAGCTTTTGTTTTTCCGATGAGAAGTGTTTCTTTTCTTCTGCTGTTTTCCTACAGCAGGATTTATCTGCATTTGACCTGAATCTGCGAATACCTTTGATTGCCTGAATATGCATTTTTCATCAAATCAACTGTTTTTTCCTAAAATGTTTCTTTCCTGCCTCCTACTGATCCAAGGGGAGTTAATTGACTAGCATTAGCAGTTTGCTGACTTGGGCTCCACAGATCAATAAATGCCTTGATAATTATTCATAATTTCATACCACACTGCAGAATTCACCGGTAGGTGAGGAATTTGTGAAAAACTCAAACCTTCCTTTTCAGATTAACCCTAAAACACCAAATAGGATGGAGAACGAAACCTCTAAGGAGAATACACACCTGATTGAAGCGACAGCAATGCCATTGATGAGGACAGAAACTTTGTACCACCCTGCAGGCAGGGCTGGAAGTGTCACATGAACACCATGATCTGTCTGCGCCAGGATCTGTGGCCACGAGTCCCCAGTTTGGACCTTGACATCTGAATCCCTGTAATCAGCAAACTGGGATATTCCAACGTGAAGCTCCTCACCTCCTGCAGAGAAAGGAAGGGAACTTTTTCAGTGTTTCTGGCTATTTTAGCACCGGTGACCATTGCCTGAGGAAGAGCAGAGTCCCATCATGCCAGAACAGGTCCAGCCATGCCCATCAGCCCAAACCCAGAATGTTGAAGGCTGCAGTGGTTCTGTATCCCGCTCAATCTCTCCTGCACGAGGCCACCAGCTCTCAGGGTTGTCTTGAGACATCAGCACAGAGAACTTGGTTATGACCACCCACAGCAACTCTCAGCCACACTCAGGAGAGGATTCATGTCCCCCTTACCATAAATGTCTGTCCCATAAATATCTGAACCTGATAGAAACCAAATTTGGTTTTTTTAAAGCTCTGGAGCTGAGGGGTTCTGGGGTTTTTTCTAAATGCCTGATAAATGATCCAGAGCCCATTTTTCAGCACTAACAGGAGCCTCTCACAGTAAAATGAGAATTTCTTTGGGTACCTAAAGTCAGATGAGCACGTGCCTGTCATGGTTTAACCCCAGCGGGCATGTCAGCTCCCTCCCTCCCCTGCAGTGGGATGGGGAGAGAATTGGAAGAATAAAAGGGAGAAAAGGTGGGTGGAGATAAAAACCAGCTTAATGGGTAAAACAAAAGTTATGTGTGCAAAGCAAAACAAGGAATTCATTCTCCACTTCCCACGGGCAGGCAGGGGTTCAGCCATCCCAGCAGGGCTCCATCACCCGGAATGGTGACTTGGGAAGGCAAAATGCCATCACTGAATGATTTTCTCTGCCTTTTTTCTTCTCCCAGCTTTATAAACTGGTCTGGAATATCCCTTGGGTCAGTTGGAGTCATCTGTGTCCCCTCCCAAATCCTTGTGCACCCTCAGCCCATTCACTGGTGGGGTGAGGAGCAGAAAAGTCCCTGACTTGCCCTGCTCAACAACAACAAAAACATCCCTGTGTTATGCACACCATTTCCAGCACAAACTCAAAATACAGCCCCACACAAATCTCTGTGAAGAAAATTAACTCCATTCCAGGCAAAACTAGCCCAACTCCAGCATTTCATATTCAGTGATCATGATTCTCTCCCATTTAAGCTGCTGTGTTCAGGTGATAGAGGATACTTTCCTTTATTTGTGCACAGTAAAGGACAAAGCCAAGAGACAAGGGATTCTCATAACCTAAATTCTTCCTGAAATAGGTTTAAAAAATTAGAATGGTGTCCCTCAGTCCAAATAAAGGCATTTTCACTGCTAGATCTATCTATAGTCAGTGAAAAGAGACTTTACGTCGTTCATCCTATCATAAGACACACAAAAGAGCTGTGGTGAATCCCACCACAGAACCATCTCTTTCTCTTCAATGAGCATGCAAAACATCTAAACACTGAGCACAGGGATGTGTTTAGGAGGTGAATCTCATCCTCCTCTCTCCCCTGAAAGGATGAATGAGGCAGGAAAAAGTTCCCGAGAAGATGAGAGCCTGTACAAAGCTCCCCTCAACCACCTGCTCCTTGAAGCAGGGCTTGGAGCTGGCACTTTTCAATTCTGCATTCGCAAAGACTCAAAGTTTGAAAGCCTCAGAAGTTGAATATGTTAATAACGTGAACTCTTTGGACTCTTGGTCAATTGTCAGCTTAATCCCAGATGCCTGGAAGGCATCGGTGTAATTTATTTATTCTTTTTATTATATAGAAGGAAAATTATATTAAAAGACGAAGCCGTGGAGGTTCTGAACAGGAGATTGAACTCAGCCCCACCACAGCTCGTGAGACTCTGTAACATTAAGGAATTCCTTGCACCTGGGCTGCCCGCGGCTACAAAAACCTCCCCTTGGTGCTGTGGTATCTGAATAATATTCAGATGATAAAGGACGTTTTCTCTTATTTATGCATTCTGGAGTAATAGAAAATGACAAGGGCATTTGGGGAAAGGAATAGAAATGCTGGGGGTGCACAGAGAATTTTGGCAGTGGCAGTTACCTAACCCTGTACATCCCCACCAAGTCCAACCCAGCTTGGGAGCTGCAGGCAGCTTTAAGGTGTTCACTGGAGAGATTGCAAAAATACAGAAAAAAAGTCAAATTATTGTAGTCTTGGAGGAATGGAAGTGGGATAGATAAGAAAACAGGAATATTTCTGTCCTCCTCCCATTTGCCTACCTCGCTGTCTCAGATACCAAGAAATTGGTGTCTGTTTGCCACGCAGAAATATGCTAAACGTTCCTAAAAGGCTTATTTATAAGTGGACATCATTCGCCATTAATTCCCTACCCCAAGTCAAAATCCTGGGGGGAAAAATGAGGGAAATGAGGGGAAAAACAAAACCAAATAGAAAATTTCAAAATACAGGAGTACCAAACACTCCATGAGATCTAATTAGGATTTTGTACCCATGAATTCTGTGAGGTCTGTTCTCATATTCTACAGTAACACATCACAAGGTCACAAAGGAAGGAACAGTTTGGCTTGGAAATGGGAACTGAGTAAAAGAAATGTTGCCTATTCCCTGCTTTCAGCAACCCAAAATGCACATGATGCTCTTTATGGTCAGCCCTTGGGGATCCTGGAGAAGGACACTCACTAGAGTTCATTTCTCTGGTCATGCATGAATCTGTTACTAAGAAATACAGAATCATGGAATATCCTGAGTTGGAAGGGACCCACAAGGATCAAAGTTCACCTCCTGACCCTGCACAGGACAGTCCCTAGAGTCCCACTATGTGCCTGAGAGTGTTGTCCAAACATTTCTCGAGCCCTGGCAGCCTTGGTGCTATGACCAGTCCCTGGGGAGCCTGTTCAGTGCCCAGCTCTAGGTGAAAAACCATTTCCTCCTACCCAGCCCAAACCTTCCCTGGCACAGCTTCGTGCCATTCCATTGGTTCCCATCGCTGCATGAATGGGTGGGATAATTTCAGAGCAGAATTAGACAAACAGGACACAAAAGAAGGACTGTTCAAAACCTGACATCCTTTGGATATCATCCATATGAGCCGAGGGCAAGCAACTCGTTACCTCACGTATGCTAGAGTAAAACCAATAAAAAATCAACCAGCACTGACCAGGACTAACAGGAAACACAGGAACTAAAAGTTAAATGAAAACAAAGTGTCAGATCGAGCTTTACAGATCTCAATTCCTCTGCCCCACCACCATCAGCAATAAGAACTCTTCTCCAGGAGGTGCCCAGCACACATCTGCAGCCCTTTCACCTGCTACGCCACTGCTGTTCCTGCTCAGGGATACAACTGCAGGGTTTAAGGAAGAATCGTACTGGAACAAGTTGGCTGCTGTTGTTGACAGGTACCCAGAAATCAGTGTCACGTGGACAGCAGCATTTTCTGTCCCCTAGGAAGAGAGAGAGAGAGAAAATGTCAGAGAAAGGAATGAATCAATTTCAAAAAAAGTTATTTCCTGTATTCCTGAATCTCCCATACTTAAGTCAGGCACATGGGACTGATAAAACTTTCACATACACCAGACTCTACTTAAATGTCTACAGTTCTGTTGATTTTGAAAGAGCATCTATAGAGAGTTAGAAACCTTAAAACAATCCCAGATCATGCAGATTTGAATTTGCTATAGCCATACTTGTAAATTAAACTAGTAAATAAAATCCCATACTAGTAAATAAAATCCCATACTAGTAAATAAAACTAGTAAATAAAATCCCAGACTATGCAGTTTTTAATTTGCAATATCCTTACTAAATGAAGGAGCTTGCTTTTTTCACTGGTTTTCATAAATCACCTATTAATCTAGTTTTAATTGAGCTGGTCTAATCTGTAGAGTCCAGAGTAAATTGTCCCACAGCCAAGACTTGGCTGATGGGCTACTGTTTGCCTTCCCCTAGTGAAGCTGAGGCCAGGAAAAGATAAAAAGGCATGTTGGCTTCTGACTGCTCCCCAAAAAATGTGGTTTCTTACCCGAGAAGGAATTTTGCATTCAATTCTTGTTGAATTTCTGCCTTCCTCAAAAACTGGGCAAGGCTGGGATCCAAACAACACCGTGTTTACCCCTTCCAGATTGGTCCCCCTGAGAGTCACTCTAAGTCCTCCTAAAAAAAAACAATTATCCCATGATATTCCATATGTAGGATATTTTAATATGCAAATTTGTTTATAGATGACTACAAAAGGCAGTAGGGTCTCTCAGCTGATCCGATGATGATCTGTTCCACCTTGCTGGGCCTGGCTTCCTCTCTTGCACCAGAGACCCTTCTTGGCTATGATTTGAATTCTCCTCCATGACACAGGACGGCTGGGTTTGTTTCTCGGTTTATTTTTTAATGACATACTTATTTAAACCAGCAAGCCCTGGCCTGTGATCTCCCCCCTCAGACAGACCCCCAGCCCGAGAATGAAATGAGGAAGGAAGGAAGAAGCACTAAGAATGGAAAATGAGCTTAACGCAGCAGGTGTTCGCACAGTTCAAACAGCTGCCGAGCGCCCTGCTGTCAGAAAAGCCTGTAGCATGTGGCTAGGAAAGTTGGGAGAGAAAGGGAACTTGGCAGGGCTGGAGCCTTGGAGTTGTGAGGGAAGTCACGGAGGGATTCATTCCACAGAGCACTGAGCAAACCCAGCTCTCCTTCATGCCAGACCGAGCCTCTCCCATCCCATGCAGGATCATGCCCGACACAAGCCGGGCTTGTGCTTGATCTTTCTTCAGCATCCAATTCCAGGGCAAAGAGTCAAGGTGCCCCTTTGCTTTTCCAAGTGATTAGAAGAGTCAGGGATATTTCAAAGAGAAACAGGAAGGAGAACAGGAGTGGGCATTAATGGCAATTCTAAACTGGAGTTTGTGCTTTGATGCGATTCAGAGAAACTTAAAAAAAGAAAAAAAAGAAAATGGTATTTGAAACTTAGAGCTTTTTCTCTAGTTCTCAGCACTGCAGAGTTTTGGGATTATGGCTGGACAGGCTGCTCAGACAGAAACTTATTAATGCAGTGATTATTTGTATTTATTAGCATGGCTATATTACAAATCAACTGAGCTTTTAGCATTCATTTCACATGTGATGTAAGCAATCTTCTAAGTTAAAGTAATTATATATTAATGACAAATTCCCTTGCACACTTTCCTAAAATTACCTTTTCCTGCTAATTCTTTAAACCATCAGAGAATTATAGAAGTTTAATCTTGATTTCCTCTGGCTGGCAGCAAATCCAGGCCAACAAGAGCAATCAGATACAGTAAAAGCAAGCTCCTGTTAGTATTTGGAGCATGGGAGTATCTTTAGAAAGGCATTCCATGCTCCTGGGGTTAGGTCATGGGGATTCCCAGCACGGCACCACTGGGACCAGGGATCTTTTGACAAGAGAGAGCTGAAGCAGCAAAGTACGAGGTGCTTCTTGCCTTCCCGTCCCGTAACACTGAATTTGCAGAGTCAGAAAGAGCAAGAAGTGAAAACTGAAGCCACTCATCTCATGAGAGCCTTGTCAGACAAGGCTTCAGATTCCGAGTTCAGAATCCACGAGCGTTGTGCAAAGACCGACGCTCTTAAGTTTTGACATTGCCATGATATCTATATGCAGTGAAATACTGCCTGTGTGCACTTCACAGAGATTGAAGAGAGGTATTTGAAATGGGAGAAATTAAAAACACAGATGGAAGCTGTAATTCTCTCCAATTATAAACGTTCCAGGCACATGTAATGTAAGATAGCATTATACTCGCTTTCTTTTTAATGAGTGACAGATTACTGTAATTGGGAGAAGGACTGGATTTGCCAGCAAAGGAAAGAAGAATCAAGGCCCAAGCACTAAAACCCGCCATTGCTGGATTGTTTTTAGGGTTTTTTAGGGTAGCTTGGGTTTTTTATGAATGAAAATTATTTTTAACCTTAGTGTACTGTATGACCCTCTCATTAGGGAAAAAAAAATGGCAGTAAAAGAGTTATAATAGTTTTCTTCCCATGCAATAACAACAAAAAAAATCAGAAAAAAAAACCCCACAAACAAACAAAACCCACAAAAACACAAACAAAAAACAAATAAATAAAAAGGCAACCATAAATTCTATCTTAGGAACCCTCTGTTATTCCAAGTCCATCCCATGCTCATCCATGGGAGGTTTCCAGGCCATCATTCCTTTTCTCTGGCTGCTCCAAGGTGGCCAAGCATGGCATAATCAGATCTTCAAGCCACATCTCTGAGCTGCACCAAGGCCAGTACTGCTCTCAGTGGTGTTTGTTACCACAATCTCAAAAATGAAATGAGGAGATTTCCAGAAAAATAACGGGGTAACCTTTGCTGTCAGAGTAGACCTGGGTCATGCTGTTTCTGGTACATTCCTTGCTCCTTGAAAACAAGGGATAACCTCAGACTGTCCTTTGCTGCACAGCCCAGCTGTATCAAGAGGGTTTTCCACATTTCTCATTGGGTTGAGGAGACTCTTCCCTCTCACAAGAAAAAAAAAATCTTTCCAGCTCTTGTCTTCAGGTATGGAATTTATCACTTTTTATTTCCTCTTCTATTTCAAGAAGAGGCATAATGGGAATGGAAGGAGATTCAGTTTAGCTTGAGCTTCTCCAGGTTTCTCAGCTTTATACCTAAACACGGGGGAGTTTTCCATTTTATCCTTCAGAATATGAATTCGTTTCCTTGGGACTGGGATTAACCAAATTCAGACATTTCACCGTTTCAGAATCATAGGATCATTTAGTTTGAAAAAACCCTCTAAAATCATTGAGTCCACCATTCCTTCAGCTCTGCCAGGCCCACCACCAACCCGTGTCCCCAGGTGCCACGTTTACATCTTTCAAATCCCTCTAGGGATGGTGACTCCACCAAAGCCCCGGGCAACCTGTTCCAGTGAAGAAATTTTCCCTAATACCCACTCTAATTAGGCCAGATTAATTTAAATACTAAAAGCTGCATGTCAATTAATATGGGAGGATGAGTATGAAACACTAACGATTTGTTGAAATTACTATATGTGCACTGGAAACTACAATTTCCAAACAAAACTACTTGGGACACTGGTTGCCTGCACAAAGAGCCAAGGGAAGTCTGTCAGTCTTTAAGTAATTTTTGACTGTGCTTTGGGGCACACACGGTGTGTCCAGACATAAAATTTCTTCATCAGGTAGAAATCTTGGTAGTGAAAGTACAGAAGAACCAAAACTTGCCACGACTAGGAAAAAGCAGGAAGCAGCTCCCTTGGAGGGTTCACACCTACCAATCTCTGAAGTTGAAGGAGGTTCGACAGCTCCCAGCGTTGGCTGGACCGTGAGGAAGATCCCTCGTCCTGTGGTGGCGTTCAGAGCGAAGCCATGAGGTGTCACCAGCAGCGTCACTGGGTGGATCCCGACCGGCAGCCTCGGCACCTGGCAAACCACTCGGGTTTGGTTCAGGGCTGTGACACGGCAGCTCCTGTTGTTCACCCTCACCTGCAGGGCCGGCTTCTCCTCACCAAAGCCAGCTCCCCTGACAACCACGGTGCCCTGGGGCCCTTCACCTGGAGGAATAGAATCAGCAAGGCGACTCATGAATTTTGGTGCAGAAATGCCCAGAATTTCATTTCAGCCAACAGCTAGAAGTTTTTACCAGCTTCAACAGGACATCCCCAAATCCACACCACTGGTGAGCTCTCATTGTCCCACATAACCCCAATTCCTGCTTGTCCCTGCCAGCTGTTAGATTTTTCCTTAAAATGTTTTTATTAAAAGTAACTTGCACCAAGAGTCACCTTTTGCTTTAAGCACCAAACCTGCCACTGTTCCTCTCCCCTTTATGCATCTCCTGTAGAATCACAGAATCCTTAAGGTTGGAGAAGACCTCTGAGATCATTGAGTTATTCCAGTGTGTTCACCACTAAACCATGTCCCCAGGTGCCACATCCACAAGGCTTCTGAACCCTTCCAGGCACAGTGCCCATTGCCCTAGGAGCCTGTTCCAGAGCCTGACAACTCGTTCAATGAAGAAATTTTTCCTGATAAGTATTCGAAACCTCTCTTGGTGCATGTTGAGGCCATTTTCTATCATCCTATTTCTTGTTCCCTGGAGAAAGAGACCGAGCCCCACCTGGCTGCCCCCTCCTGTCAGGGAGTTGTAGAGAGTGAGAAGGTCCCCTTGAGCCTCCTTTTCTCCAGGCTGAGCCCCTTTCCCAGCTGCTCCTCATCAGGCTTGTGCTCCAGACCCTCCCCAGCTCCACTGCCCTGCTCAGGACTCACTTGTACACTCAACATGTCTGTAGCTGGAGCTGACCAGAAGTGACCCAATAAAGGTGCAGTTTCTGTAAAATCCAAAATTTCCCAAAGGATGCATTTGCACATGAAACCACCAGCACCTGGCAGATCTTTCTCACAGAACAGTTCTGGTCAGACACCAGGCCCCGTTACCTGATGAATACTCCACATCTCTGACTGTGGGTGTCAGGTCCTGGCTGAACTGGAAAGAACAGGAGCCAGAACAGTTTGCCAGGACATCGTTCACCACCACCACCACCTGGAGACAGAGGAGAGGGTTACCTCAAAGCTGATAAGGGAACAGAGGTGTTTTCTAGAGCCACAACTGCCTGGTAGGTGCTGGTAGCCACCCTGAGAACACTGCCAGAACAGGGCACAAGCAGAGAGCTGTTCACCCTGCTGGAGTCTCACTGCAAATTAAATTGCAAATTTAATGGCAAATTGCTAGGGCTCATCTGAAGCACAGCAGAGCACAGCTTTGGATGCTGCATCTCCAGCCTATCTCCCACCTTGCTGGGACCCACACCTCCTCAAATTCCCGTTCTTCTACTCATCCATCGAAGATCATCCTTGCCTTCCCCCAGTTCTTGCCACTTTGCCTTTGGAATAAGTCCATTCTGTTTAAAACACCCTGTAAGACTAATTAAAAAAAAAACCCCACAATGTGTCTTCTCAGCATGTAGCCCTTGATTTTATTTTTTGCCCCTTGTTGTTCATGCTGAAGGAAAAAAGCTGGGCTGTGACCTTGATTATCTAAAAGAGATATCAAGAGATATCCTTCCTGGGAGATGGATATTTTAGAAGAGTCAAGTGGCAAAGGATAGGGCAGAAAAGAGCCCCTCTTTGTCTCTCTCCAGGTGTTCAGGGTTTGCCAGGAGAGCACACCAATGCCTGCAAAGAACAAAGCAGACTGTCCCAAAGAAATGCAAGGAGCACTGAGTTGCAAAGTACTCTGCTTGAATGGAGACACAATAATTAGAGAAATACTTTTATATTGTGCTAGCAGGAAGCCAGAATAAAGCTTAAAAAACTACCAGAAAATCTGTTTGCTGCTGCTGGTCTTGTTTCACTTGGGCTGTTTGAGGTTTGTGCAGCACAAAAGGAAAATATATTGTAGGTGGCTGAGTCACCGGAAGAAGAGCAATTCTCATGTCTGGGAATCAGACTCATCAAAAAACCAGGATGACCTGGCCCCAGATGTTGCACAGCTGGGCTTGGAGCACATCCAGCATCACCCTGTTATGGCCACAGTGCCTGTGAGTCTGCTGGAAACCAAGCCAGTGATAGCCACAGCTCTGCAACATCTGAGAGCAGAGCTGGAGACATTTGTCCGGCCAGCAGGCAGGAATGGTTCCTCCTTCAGCCAGGAAGCTCTCCCTTCTCTCTTTTCCCACTTGGGAAATTGAGATCCACAAAAGCTCAGGACTTGCCTACCTCACAGATGAGTATCTCAGCCACCAACTCATTTATTTTGTTTCAAAAAGAAAAAATTTGGTCTTCCATCACCCATGATCACCACTCTCCATCCCTGCAACAGCTCTTAGAGGCAAGTCTTGATCCACATACCAGGCAGCAGAATACGAGAAATTCATGGCACAGAACCTCAGATTTCTGAAAGGATGTAGGGGCAGAACAAAGTACCCAAATACCTGTGACACTCCTGGATCTACACAGCCCTGCTGAATCAGCGGGAAGTGTGAGAGCACATCAACTCACCTGTGTTTGGTTATGGGGGGTGGCAAGCATGTCCCCAAATATGGGTCCAATAAACACACCCCCATCATAAACCACTCGGGTAGAAACAGTTGGCTTCAGGCCAGTGAGGTTTTCGGCAGAGACCTGGAAAAGATCAAGGAATTTAAGTTTTTCACCTTTTCTGTCCTGTGATTTTAAATTAAAACAGAATCTCTACAAGCAAATAAGTCCTGGAACTTTCTTCTCACCCTTCATCCATGAATCACATCTCTGGATCTAAATTTTCATTATTCAAGGCTTCACAATACCTCTCTGTTCCCACCCTCACCTTGCAGGCAGAGAGATGGCAAACTGAGAAAAAGGTATTTGGGAGCCAGGTTTGCAAATAAACTTTTAGTATCTATTAACATAAATTGGAATTAAGCACTGAAACAGTTTCTCAAAGACATGACTTTATGTAAAACAAGGGCCTGTGCAAGAGCTGAAGATGCAGCTCAAACTTTTTTCACCCTCCAGGCCAACATCTTGAGCATTGCAGCTCACTGATTTGTCAAAAATAACATCACACTTTCAGGAGCTGAATAGCCAAAGAAATCATGTTCCCTTTGGAGGGAGGAAGCAGCTCAGCCTGAGTCCTTACTCAAAAAGACCCCTCTGCTTGAAGCAAAACTAATGTGACAAATCTTGGGATGGGAGAGTGTAAAGTGAACCTTCACCTGAGACTTGTGAGAGCCAGACATGAAACCAGAAAATAGTTCTCAGAAAAACACCTTCCTGGCAAATAAATGACGCCACAAATCTGTGATGAGCTTCAGTTACTGTACTGAAACATTAATGTGGATATAACAAATGAAAATTTCATTTCAGTATAGCAGCCCCTTTATTGTGCAGAAATTTCACTGAAGTCTCCTGGTTTTGAAGCACAGACTCCGTGTAATTTCTTCTCCTGCAACTGTTTTGGGTTTTTTTAACCATTTCATCTGCAATTTGCTTAAGCCGTTGTTCCAAATAGGAAGACAGCCTAAATTCTCACGGTGTCTTCATCAAAACCACCACTGGGAGAGTGAATCAGCCAAGGCCAAAGACATTGAGTGGGGATCAAAGTGGGGATTAGCAAAAGAAATTACTGTACACTGATAACATTGGGCAAGTCCCCAGCTGTTTTTCTCCAAGTCAGTGTCCAGACACTTTCATAGCATGAGCTGGAGTCTCTGGTCACGGTGAAGTCACTGGTGTTGAAGAAGGGAGCTGTAAAATTATCCACGTGGTCCTGCAAAAGCCTGCGGAGCTGGTGGGCGGAGATGTGCACTGGAACACCTACAAAAGACGTTGGGGAGCAGTGGGTATCTCCATCCCCAGGAGAGCACAGCTGCCTGCTCCTAGGAAGGGAAGGGGTTTCGTTATTAGTGCAAGGCTGTCGTGGTTCAAACCTCTGCAGCTGCCAAAAGAGTGACATTTGTTGGACCCTAAGCACCAAAAGATCACAGAATTATAGAATAAAATCATAGAATGATTTGGGCTGGGAAGGACCTCTAAAGGTCATCTAATCCACACAATGAACCCTAGACCAGGTTACTCAAAGCCCCATCCAACCTGACCTCCAGTGTTTCCAGGGATGGGGCTTGCACCACCCCTCTGGGCAGCCTGTGCCACTGTTTCCCCACCCTCATCATAAAAGAATTCTTCCTCAGGTCTAATCTGAAGATCACCTGCACTATTTAACAACAACTATCCTGGGCTTGAGCACCTCCAGGGATAGGGCAGCCAGAACTTCTCTGGCTATTGATTCTTCCCTTGGCTTCCTGCTCAGGGAATCCAGGCCCTGACTCACATCTTCCCTTACCTGGAATCACTGAATTGGCCAAGTGGATCTGGAAGGTCCCTCCAAGAGGTGGGGATGACTTCTGCAGCCTCTGGATGGCAAGGCTGACTCTCACATCCTCCGTGGAGACGTAGAGGTGTCCGTCCTCCTCCGAGCCCTCCCCAAGCACTGCACCTCTGTGGGACAGAGAGGGGGTCACAGGAAGGGATCAGAGGTGGAGACCCCCACTCCTAACACCCCCGTGTCAGCCAACAGCTGAGGGACACCTTTGGGAACAGCGCTTCTGAAGGATTTAAGGGGAACATGCCCAGAGGTCAAACAAAACTGGATATTCCCAATTTCTAACTGCATTATGCAGGCAGCCCACACAATAAAAAATCATGGAAAAAAATCTTTTTAAATTTATGATAGAAGAAATAATTTATCCACCATCAAGCACCAGGGAGTGCTACCCCAGTCCTGGTGTTTCTAAAGGACCAGCTCAGTGCAGCCTGGACAGCATCTGCAACATCAAAGCAGAAATATTCCTACTTCACCCTGTAATCTCAAATCCATGAAAATCTCAACTCCTCTGAATTACAGGGAGATTCCATATTGTGCAATCATTAATTTTGGGAAAGTTCCCTAAGATTGAGTCCAGTCATTAACCCAGCAATATCAGGTCCACCATTAAACCATGTCCCCAAACGCTACAACTGTATTGGAGTAATTCAAGGTCACCCAAAGTCCAATTTCTAAAAGTTAAAATGCTTTTCTCCTTCGCCACTGAAATCCTCGTGTTTCGAAGGAAAAGGATCCTCTCTGTGGTACAACGATGCCACCGTGTGTTAAGTGTCTGGATAACAATTGGCTTCTGCAAAGCAAATTTCCAGAAAAAACTGAAAGGACCACTGAGTACTTTGTCCAGCTGGTTCAACAGACTTTAACCAATATTCCTGTTCCAACAGGAATAGCATTTGTATGGATTAAATCACAGCCCGTTCTCAGTGATGAGAAAGAGCCAGGTTTGTTTTGAAGATGTCCAAAAACAGTGCTCAGCCCACCCATTTTTAAAGCTTGTGCTGATTCCTGCTTTTCTCTGATATCTTCCTGTGTGAGATGGAAAAGCTCACCCGTGCCAAGCACCTTTCTTTATCCTGGTGAGAGGTACTGTGATCAATTCACCTCTTAATCCTCTTTTTATTAGCTGGACAGGTGAAGCTTCCTAAATTTTCCTCTCCTAGGCATTCTCCTCAGCTCCATAAGGATGCTCATGGCATTTTTCCCCATTTTTCTCTAAATGCATTCAAAAATTATGGTCATCACTGCTTTTTGAAGCATTCCAATGTCAGCCTTCAGGCTCCACACAGGAGTAAAGATTTTCCCTCTTTCCATTAGTTACACTTCTGGTTATACATCTCAGCCACCAAAAACATCCCCCTGTATTCTCATCCCTGCCCTTTCTGTTGGTGGTTTGTGTCAGGACCCTACTTTGGACTCAGCTGGGTACAATCCAACTTTTACAGGATTTATTTTCTGCCAGTACAAACCTTTAATGTTACAGTCTCTGATTTAGTTACAGCCCACGGCTCCGATTCCTCTGTCACTGGGAGGAACAGAAAGCTCCTCTCAGCAAACAGGGACACCTAAGGTGGATTTCCAGTGCCTAATGTGGGAATTGGTGCCATTAATGATGTTTTGGAAACACCTCTGAATGGTCTTCATCCACTGCTCCAAAAGGGATTTCCTTCCAGTCCTACATCACACCTTGGTGACCTACAGACCTCTGACATCCCAAGTTATCTCAAACTCCTCAAGCAGCTCTTGTTTTCAGCAGCTGAACCCAGCTGACAACCAGCTCCAGACACTCTGGGGGAGCTGCAGGAGGTGTTTCAGGGTGTTGAGATGAGCTCCTCGCTGTCCCTACCTCAGAGAGAGCAGGGGAGGACTGGCACCACAGCCAGACAGCCTCCAGGACACGTTGTAGGCGGGAGGAGACCCCACCACAGACACGGCTTCAATTCTCCTCCCACCTGGCCGAGGGGGCTTGGGGTCTCTCTGAGAAACTGAAAGAAAAAACACAAGCACCCATTAGGGCAAGGAGAGCAGAGGTGACTGTGCCCAGGGTATTGTCATTCCATATCCAAAAACACCTGCTCAGGGATTTTGGGGTTTAAGTGACATTTCACAGATTCGTTAAGGTTGGAAAAGACCTCTTAAGTCCATTGAGTCCAACCATTCCCCAGCACTGCCCAGTCCACCACTAACCCATATCCCAAGTGCCACCTCTACACATCTTTGAACCATTCCTGGGATGGAGATTTCACCACAGTCTCTTCCATTTGTAGAAACATATTTTCAAATAAACCAAGAATATTGATATTTTGGCAATTCCTTTTCGATTGCTGTCACAAAAGAAAGTTCAAGAAAACAAAATTATTTTTGTGCTTGCTGTGAAATCCCCTTTTGAAAACGTTTCATCCAGCTTTACTGCTATAGATTTAATGGAATATCCTGGGATAAAAAAAAAAAAAAAAACAAAAAAAACCCAGATGCCTTTACCAGTCACAGCTCTGTCAGCAATGATGAGTTCATCAAGATAAAATGATCCAGAGGTTTCGTTTTGCAGCACAGGGCTCTGCAGGTCTATCTGATGCACAAATACTGGGGAATTGGCTGGGAGGTCCTGGAGAAGCACAGAGGGAGTCACACACCTCCTCCAGAGGTCAGTGCAGGTAAATGTCCAGCTGGAAGACACCAGGGTTGGGACAATAACTGAATTTGAGGTGATTGTGAAGGTTCCAGGTAATATCAGGTACTGCTGTTATTACTACTGGTATTTACTCATACGCAAGCCACGTGCTCAGTGGTTTGTGATCACTGCCACCACATCCTTGTTGGGTTTTCTACAGTGAGAAACAAGGATTTAGATCACTGCTTGTGTGTCCCCCTCTGAAACACTAGAGTGGGATATGGGAATGAATATCTGCTTCGTTTCTGGCAAAATCCCACAACAGCATCAGTGACCTCAATGGGGGTCAATCCAGAATTCAACCCCTCAGCTCTCCCCAAGTTCTTCAGACACTCCTGATGTTTTTAAGTCTTCCTGCTCTAAGCTTTGTGTCTGCTACCAAATGTTTCTTACCCATGGAATTTCAAGTGAATAAAGCAAATCAAAGACTACACCAGTTTTCAAAGGGTGGAGGAAAAAAACCAATCAATTTTCTCTCACTGCAGCAAATCTACTGGGAAAGAAACTGAGAAGTTGTTGTCTCAAAAATCTTCAAGTGTACCTGTGTATCACTAAGCTGAGATAGCACATGCAGCAAGAAACTTAAAAATTTATTCAGTAAATCCTCCAAAAAGCATGGAAACACATTCCAAGAATGCCTCTGCAGGGACAGAGCTTGTGTCAGCTTACTCCAACTGACAAATTGTTCCTATATAAATAAGAATTTCTTTCAGTTTTCCTACTGAACCTTTTTACCGTGAAAAATGCAATCTCTGGCAACTGGAATTTTCTGGATACCTTTGAGAGTCGGTTTCATTGAAGTCCCACAGGCAGGTGAGGTTCCTCCTCACTGGACATGAAGAGACATTGGTGTAGGACACTAAGAGATGAAGGATGTTGCTCATATGGCCTTTGTGTGCAAAACACACCTGCAAAATTGCGAGGGAAGGTTTTCACAAATCAAAACACAGGTGATTTATATGTAAAGTACAAGGAAGATACTATATTTTATTTTATTTCGATTTTTGTTTAACGTTGGGTTGTTTGGCCTGGAGAAGAAAAGACTCTGAGGAGACCTTAAAGCCCCTTCCAGTGCCCAAAGGGGCTCCAAGAGAGCTGGAGAGGGAATAAGAGCTGTAGAAGACAACATGTGGTATTCAGGTGACCCGTGTGCCACAACACGGCATCAAACTGACCCCTGTGGCTTCCCTGAGGTTTTGGGTTTATTCCTATTAAAAGCAGTAGGAAATGGGCACGAAAATGAGCAACAATGAACCACCAGATAACAAAAGGGTTTTTTTCCTTTTGTCAAGAAATGATCATCCTTGTTCCTTCCACCCTTCCCCAACACCATCCCACTTTTTCCTTTCCTTCAGCAAGGGTTGTACCCCCAGGAACAGTTAACAGCCAGGTGTGCTAAACAATTCCTGCATCTCAGGGATCCAAAACCACTCACACAGCCAACTAAAGAGGCTCTGCTCTGTGCTAAAACCCAATCCTTTGTAGATTTGGGGGAATTCTGAGCAAACCAGATGACTTTCTGTTGCTGATCAGGCTCCGAGCATTCAGTGCTGGTTAGGAGCAGCCACTCACATGGGTGTATTCAGTGAGGTCGTATCTTGGTGGTGTTGCTGGGGGAGTTTTCACCAGCTGGCTCGGGCTGTGGATGCTGAACCTCCCACAGAAGGGCTCTGTTCCACTGACAGTGTGTCCTGTGGTGATGACGTTCTTCATATCTGACACAACAAACAAGACAAGAGGAAATGAGAGGTTTCAAAGTGACTGAAAAGACACCAACACAACTGAAATTCATGAAAATGCAGAAAGTGAATATCCAAAAATTGTCACACAGTCCTACTCTTAAGTATTCTCCTGCCAGAGTTCAAGAAGTGTTTGGACAACAGTTTCAGGCACAGATTTCTGGGGTTGTCCTGTGCAGGGCCAGGAGTTGGGTTTGATGATGGGTCCCTTCCATCTCTGGATATTCTATCACTATGATTATTATTTGATCATGTTGTTTTTAATGCATACACATAAGCAAGAGATGATAAACACAAATATGTACTTATACCCGTTAAAAGTGTAAATTTACTGTCACTAAAAGTTTAAAGAACATTTACATCATTAAAGCAGATAATTCCCACTACAAATTCTGCTTGTTTGCCCCAGAAAGTCCCTACCTTCTTTCTCAAAACCCTGGCGGAGAAGGATTTTAGCAGAAGTTGGCTCAGTTTCACATCCTACTGAAAGGAGTTCCTCTATTGCTCTTTGCACCTTTAAAAGAAATTAAGAAAGTGAAAAGCAGTCAGTTGCCATCATTTCAGCAGAGATTTCAACACACACATCACCACTTCACTTTTCACCAGCCAGGGATCAGTGGTACAGCAACTCTGAACGAGCAGGTAGTTAAATATTAAAAGAATAAAATTTTTAAATAATGATGTCACAAAATGTATCTCAGAGTGTAAACTTCCATGTGTGACAGCTTTCACGGGTGTGAGACGCCCACAGTCTAATGACTGTCATGGAGCCATCACTCAGGGTCATTTTAATATTGACAATTTGCTACATCACAAGACCGAGTTTTGGAGAAGCCAGAGCCATACAACACATATCTGGCTTTAGAGAAGCCCAAGGATCTGCATCAATGCAAGTCCAAGATATCTGGATGTTGTGCTACAACTAAAATACACCTGAGAGTCAATGCTCAAAAAAA
>VYZT01054230.1:143396-158975 GCA_013400735.1 Pomatostomus ruficeps
AGAAAAAAGAAATAGAAAAACAAAAATAAAAAAGAAAAAAGGCAAAAAATAAAAAAGACAAAAGACCCCAAAAACCCCCAAAAAGGCAAAAAAAGCACCAAAAAACAAACAAACAAAAAAAACTCCAAAAAAACCCCAAAACCCCCCAAAAAACCAAAAAAAACTCCCCAAAAAACTCCCAAAAATCTCTGGAAAAAACCCCAAAAAAACAGTCACACACTTTCTAAGGCATTCTCAATTAAAAAAAAAAAAAAATTAAAAAATTATCCCGAGATCACAAACTTTATCTCAGCTTCTGGGCCAAAGCTGAACTGATGTCAAGCACCAGAACTCCACCAATTCCAGCCCAGCAGAGGACCCTGTGTCTGTGTTTAAAGGCTCCTACCTGGAGAGCTGTAGCGTTTGTAGGGATCATTCTCAGCGTGTTATTCCAGGAGATACTGAAAGAGCCCCTACCAGACACAGTCAGCAGCTGGGGAAAAAACAGAGAAGCAAATAAAGAAATGAAAATAGATGCAAACTACATGAGAGACACACACGTCAAACCTGGCACCTTCTACTGGGGTTTTCCTGCCAGAATTTTGCCTTTTTAAGCCTTTGTAAACCAGGAATCCTTTCCAAGGGTCATTTCAGCTACTCTTGAGCTGCTCTTGTCCTCCATAGTTTGTTCTGACGCAAGGAACAGGATTCTTAGATCAGGAGCACAAGGGATACACGACCTCTGCAGCTGCAGGTAGTCCTTAAAGCTCCTGACCTGCAGGAGTTTAACCATCACGAAAACCTTCCCTCATCCCCGAGGGTTTACATGATGCTTTAAGATTTAGCTTTTGTATTTTTCAAATCCTGTACTGCTTTAGTGTGTAACTCTAAAACTCCATATGGGCTGTGAGCTCCTGTTCTCCCATTCTAGTCAGATGTAATAAATCCTCTTTAGGCCTGGACTCAAGGACACCTCGTTGTCCCAGGCCCCTAAATATGCAAACTAAAGCTCTAACGGGGGGTAAATGACATCATCACCTGAAATTGTAATAGCAGAATTAACCCTGATATGTAAATTGATCAAAACTTATAAAAGTGCAAAAAACTCGTGACCGGGCATCCATCTTGGGTGTGGCTCTCCCAGAGAGGGCTCTGACTGCCCGAGGTGTCCCTATTGAAGGCCCTTCAATAAATACCCAGTTTATTCACTTAATCTTGTCTGGCCTCTGTTGTAGGGAGCCTCCCTCTCTCAGGCATCATACACATACCCACAAACGTGCGTAAAAACCACCAACAAATTCAGCTCACGATGCTTTTCTCAGCAGCTCTCGCAGAAGGTTGAAAAAGAGGTGGAAACACACATTTTTTTAACATCTAGCATGCCAAGGCAGTTACAATGAGGATTTGCTCCCTTCCACGTCAGCTTGCTCAGGGGCCAGCAGAGCACTGACCTGCACTTCTGGCAGGTGCAAGGCTCGAGCCCGGATTTCATGCCTCTCCATGCAGTAGCTGTTCACCACACCAGGGTTCAGCCACGTGTTGTGCACCTGCACTCCGACTCTCATCCCCTTGCTGGGCGCCTTTCCATGGTGCAGGGCTTCCAGGTAGTATCTGGAACCAGCCGTAAGCTCAAATTTCGGGGATTTTGGCTGCCAAGGTTCACTCCAGTTCTTCACCCAGTTCTCAGACCACTCAGAGTTGCCAGCAGGGAGAGAAGCAATTCTCACCTGTGGGCAGAACAACCAGATCACAGAATCCCAAAATGGTTTGGGTGGGAAGGGTCATCAAAAACCATCTCATTTCACCCCTGCCATGGCCAGGGACACCTTCCACTATCCCAGGGTTGCTCCAAGCCCTGTCCAACCTGGCCTTGGACACTTCCAGGGATGGGGCAACCACAGCTTCTCTGGGCACCCCGTGCCAGGGCCTTACCACCCTCAGAGTTAAGAATTTCTTCCTAATATCCAATTTAAACCTACCCTCTTTCAGCTTGAAGCCATTAAACCAGTTAGTGACATTTCTCCAGCCCCATAAACACTTAGTCCAATGCCGCAACTCCAAAAATAAAAAGAAAAAATATTTGTGTTCATAATTTATAGTAGTGGGTTGATGGCTCACAAATTCCTTCCTGTTGTATAGGAGAGTATCACACTCTCAAAGAGGTTTGGTTTATGGTTCAATACCATAACAAAGATCATTCTTATGGCTTTCCCTAGCACTAATAACAGTCCCCAAATAACACTGCATGGATGGCTTCAGTTCAGACAGAAATGTGCTGAACTAAGAAAAAAGAAAGTCTTCTGGAAAAGATAATCAATGACTCTGACTGCAAGAGTGTTTTATGAGCTGAACAACTGATAGGGCTGATGGATGTAAAATATCAAATATTATCACAGAGATTTCAATCTGCAATAGATTTGTAGGAGACAATAAACCAATCCACACTGGGGAAATTCCTGCTTCTGATCACCTTAATTAAAACCCTTTTCATCCTCATTTTTCATTTTCATTCCATCTCATTTTCCTCTGCCAAGAGTAATACCTTCTGTTCTGGATCTTGGGACAAACTTAAGTAGAGAGCTGCCTGCCCATCTGCCTGAATCCAGAAGGTGTAATTGTTGGTGTGAGGAGCCACAAAAAATCCACGCAGTCTGGAGCTGAGCAAAAATAGAACAACCATAATATACAAGAATTACAGCAAAAAAACCCCCAAAACAACAAACCATCCCCACACCCCACCTTCACACCAACACTGAGCAACGAGAAAACAAAACACCTTTAAACCAAGTGTTAACAAAACAAACCTGGTTGTTTTAAAGCTGAAGTAACCTCAAATTGACCCAATTTCACATTAAATGTCAATTGTGCTTTACAAAAGTTTCGAAAAAAACAGCTCCATGAAACTAAGTATGATTTAGGTTGGTGCCCACTTTAGCACATTTCTTCTCAAACTAATTCTTAACCCTGAACATGCAGGAAAAAGCCAAAACCACACTCAGAATCAAACAGCAAAAGCAGAGAAGTGGTAGAAAAATGCAGGAATTCATGCACATTGCAGTTTTTCAAGGTCATATCTGAAGAAGCAATGGGAACCAACACAGTTCAGGAATTTATTTATTTGTATTAACTCCACCTTTGCTGCCAACATCAGCTGAGAATCTGTCCCTCCACACCTGACCAGAGCTCCAGCCCAAAATAGCCTCAAACTGCAGCTCCTTCTACTGCCACAACAATTTTTTTTTTTTTTTTTTGTGGTATTTCAGCATATCTAGGCCAGGTAGAGCAGAAATACTGAGGGAAGGCAAAAGGAGGAAAAAATAAAACACTTCCCTGCATATTTTAAGCTTCAAAAGGACCTCAGAGCAAAGGGGTTGCTTTGATTTGCAGGAGCTGTGCGGCAAGGCTGTGCTATAAAGAGCTGACAGGTGTTTTTGCTGCACCTTACACTGCTAAAGGTGATTGCCGGGGCTTCGTCTCTTTTCAAGATCACTGCGTACCTGAAGGACTCCTTTGCCCCAGACAGAAACCTTGCTGGGGAGCTGGCGTCAGGTACAAACTGCCATCTGTAGCCAGGCCCTGCTGCTGTCAGATCAGAGGCATCAGCCCAGACTTCAAAGAGAAGCCCTCTGTTTCCTAGAAAGTTAAAACAAAAGTACTCTCAGCAGCAGCCAGCAGAAACCCCAGAGCACACGCTGGAATTGGTGGTGTAGGAGGCAGGCCAGAGAGAAAATTTTAATAATAAATTGGTTCTGTTTGTGGGGTGTTTTGCAGTCTAAGGCAGAACACAGATCTCGCCTTAGGGAATTTGTTTTACCTTGAAATCCTCCACCAGAAATAACAAAACTCTGCAGAAAGCAGAGCTTCCAACCAGCTCACACATCTGCTCTTGCAAGAATAGGCACTGAGGTGACCCACAGTTCAAGATAAGGCCCATTTTATGCACTACAATGTCCTACTGCTGTGCTCCATTCAAGGAGTCCCCAGAAGCCTCTACAGTAACTCCAGCTCAGCCATTCTTCCTCCAAATATTATCCAGGTCTCTTTCCTCTCATTTTCCACAGCCGTACACACCAGTCTGGCCTCCCTCCCTCCACCACCTGTCTGCACGTGTTGAGCTGAGGACTCCATCCAGGTTTTCCTGGCTACAGAATCACAGAATGGTTTGGGTTGGAAGGGACCATTCCAGTTTATCCAGTCCACCCCCTGCCACGAGCAGGGACATCTTCAACCAGAGCAGGTTGCTCAGAGCTGCATCCAAACTGGCCTTGAATGTTCCCAGGGATGGAGCATTCACCACCTCTCTGGGCAACCTGTGCCATGGCCTCACTCCCCTCATTATAAAAAAAAAAATAGATCTAATTTAAATAGACCCCCTTTTAATTTAAAACCATCACCCCCTGTCCTATCACTACAGTTCCTAATAAAAATTTATCCCCATATTTCTGAAAGCCCCTTTTAGGCACTGGAATGGGCTCCCTGGAGCCTTCTCTTCTCCAGGTTGGACAAGCCCACTCCCTCATCATCACCTCCCGTCTTTCCTCACAGCAGAGCTACTCCAGCCCCTGGATTATTTGCAGCCCCCTTCCCTACCAACCCCACAAGAAACTGGCTTGGTGTTGAAGCAGACAATGTTTTGGAAAGCCCCGTTTCTTGATTGCTGTCATCACCAGAAGGTTTCTACCCTGCATTTCTGTGTGTGTTTGCTTTTTGGAGCTTCAGCTGAACGCCGTACCTGGCTGGGGGGCACCGAGTCTCCTGCCTTCGCCAACAGGCTGAGTGGTGCATCTGATCTCGCGGGGAGAGACGTGCTGGACTCTGCAGGGAACACCTGCCAGCAGGGAGAGGAGACAAACGGGCTGTGGGAGACTTGGAAACAGCTGAGCCACAGCACAAACCATCTGAGAGCCACAGAACGGTTTGGGATGGAAGGGACCTTACAAACAGTGAGTTCCAAGCACCTTTCCATGGCCAGGGACACCTTCCTCTAGGCCAGGTTGCTCTCTTGGAGCCCCTTTAGGCACTGGAAAGTGCTCCAAGGTCTCCTTGAAGCCTTCTTGTCTCCAATCCGAACAGCTCCATCGTCTCAGCCTTTCCTTACAGTAGTGTTCCAACCCTCTGATCATTTTTGGGTCCCTCCTGTGCCTTCATTCCAACAGGTCCATGTTTTTCCTGTGCTGGGACCCTGGATGTGGTACTCCGGGTGGGGTCTCACTGAAGCAGAGAGGCAGAATCCCCTGCATCCACCTTGTTCCAAAAAGGGATCAACATTTTGCTACAAGCCTGGGCTGGTACTGGCAGCAAACAGACCAGTTCATGCCCGCAAGCAGAATAACTGCACCTTCCTGAGGGTCAGCCCTACAATTCCCACACTGGTATCCCTGAACATCTCTTGGGTTTTGCAGTCAGGGCCAAACTGCAATCAAAAAAAAACAAAACAAAAACCACAAAAAAACCCCAAAACAAAACAAAACAAAAAAACAAAAAAAAAAAACAACCAAAAAAAAAAAAACCCACAACAGAAAAACCACCCTATGTTTCTTGTCATACCTGCAGCAGTGACCTGCACTGGCTCCTCAAAGAAATCCCCGGTGACAGTGAGATCAGTGCCCCCTCCCAGGCTCCCTCCAGCTGGGAACACCGAGACAATCTCTGCAGGGGAAGGAAAAGGGGGATCTGAGCACAAGCCTTGCAGAGGTCAATCCCAGCCCCATTCCTGGGAATGCCTGCAGTGCCCTTGCACTGCCTCCAGCCAGAGCAGGCTCCTGTGAGTGAAACCGGCCTCGCACTGATCCCTTCTTTCAGCAGCCTCTGGGATGACCCCAGGAATGAACAACAGGGATAACTTGGCCACATGACAGGGGAAACACTGCGGTGCTTGGGCTGTTACTTAGCAGTGGCTGCATCTGTCATGCTCAGATTGCAAACTGCTCTATTCTGTGCTACTGGGGAGCTCTGAAAAAAAAAAAAAAAAAATTTAAAAAAAAGGCAGAATTAAAACTGTTTTAATCTTTTTGACCTTCTCTGACTCGCTTCTCAATTTAGCCCTTAGGTTTAGATGTTACCACACTTCCCAATCATCCCTCAGACATCGGGGACAAATGGAGGGGGCTGAATATCTGAGTGTCCACATCGTGACCACGAGATTCTTTCAGGATTTTATCTGTTACAGTTGGGCCATTCCACAGGAACATTATTTTTCTCCTTGATGACAATTACCCATTTTGCATTCATGTTCTAATTTAACCACCCAGTGATAGTTGTATAGCTCTGGGAAAAAAAAAGACTAATAAAAAAAAGATGAGGGATTTTTTCCTATACAGGCATCTTTTTTGTTAATTCATCTGGTATTTAAACACTAATTTTACAATATTGACTACTGACCAACACAGTAATGTCTACTGGACAGATCTGGCAAATCTTTCTGCTTGTGCTCCGCCCAGAGCCAACTTCATGCAGGGTTATTTCATTTTACTGTGCCTCAAATTGTAATCAAGGACACAAAACTACTCTCCTTAACAAAGTGTTGTCTACACAACAGCTTGAAACACCACATGTAGGTTATTTTTAATGTACCTTCAATCATGTTTTAAACTAATGGTGCAGCTTTCTGCCATTCACCACTTATCCAGAATTTAATTCTTGGAGTAGCTGAACTTCATCTCCTCCCTGTAGCTGAGGGAGGAGTTCTCATCCTGAGGTCTGCATTTCCAAAATTTCAGCCTTAACAAATACAGGATGATTTAAGGGAGAAAAGTTTCTCTATGAGCAACACCTCAAGTCTATAACTGATCTGCCAGGAAAAGGAACAGGGTTAAAACATCACCCCAAGCCATGCCCTACTGCTTGTCCCTGGCTGGCTGTGTCAGGTTAAGGGTGCCCAAAACAGAGTTCAAATATATCCCTGTGTAAGAGGAACACTGGGAATGTAGGAGACAATCCATGACAGCACATCCAGGCCTAGCACATAAATAGGGTTGTCGTGACATTTTTGACCTTTTTGCTTAATCACCCCATACCAGGAGAGTGGAACAACAAATTAAGGGTGAAACAGGAGTGCATCCCTGGGAAAAGCAACAGTGAGAGGTCTTTCCTTGGACTACACTGGGACTGACTGAGGATAGTGCAGCCAGAGAGGTGGATCAGTGAATACCTGGATGAGTTTGATACAGGAAAAGCTCCTGTTTGGCACTGATGAGCCAAGCACCTTTGTGCACTGCTGACCTGCAAGAGAGAAAACGCCTGAGAGATCCTGGGCCATGGAAATAAAAGCAGAGCTTCACCTGGCAGGGCTGGACACTCCCTCCCCAGAGGAACAGTGGGACACTTCTGCAAGCTCCAACAACTCCTCTCACCAGCACATCGAGGCATTGATTCACGAGACCCCATTGCATGGCTGAAACACTTTATTAGAAGTACTACCACAGTGTAAAGTGTGTTTTGACACAGTCAGAACCTATTTTCACCTCCTTTTATGGTTAAATTCTTTCCCATTTGGATGAATAACAAGGTGAAAAGATTTTATTTAGCTAGATTTAACAGATCACAGAATGGCTTGGGTGGGAAGGGACCTTAAAAACATCTCATTCCACCCCCTGCCATGGCAGGGACACCTTCCACTGTCCCAGGGTGCTCCAAACCATGTCCAACCTGGCCTTGGACGCTTCCAGGGATCCAGGGGCAGCCACAGCTTCTCTGGGCACCCTGTGCCAGGGCCTCCCCACCCTCAAAGGGAAGGATTTCTCCCTGATATCCAATCTCAACCCACCCTCCTTCAGTCACTCCCTCTTGTCCGAGGTAAGATGTCATGCTTTGGACATTGAAGATAAAGTATAAAACACCAAAGTGGAAATGCCCTGGGGAGAAAAATTCTCCCTTTTCTTTCCCAATCAGAAAACCATCTTCTCAAGGTAACAAACCCTTATTTCTAAGCAAGGAAGTGCATGATGCAGGAAAATTATAACTCGTTTGTCCTGGACCCAAATGCTAAACCCCATGCAAAAGAGAGGAAAAAAAAAGAGAAAAATTTCTTTTACTCACTTTCCTTTGTTAAACACTGAGAAGCTGACATTGTGGGACCCTGGGGGAGAGAAAAGTGATAATGCTTTGAGGCAGAATTATGGAGTAAATCCTACCAAACCTTGTCATGGTTCCCTAGGCCTGATTCTCCCTTCCTTACAACAGTAAGGAAGGTCTATTTCACATATTTAGCTCACAATATCTTTCCCAAACAGGAAGGTTGCAGCTCAAAGCCTCCACAAGAAATTAGAAGTGTCTTCAGAGTGTTTGGAAGTGAGGGAAAATGAAAAGAATCCAACCTGCTACTGGAGAGACTGGGAATAGAAGGGTGTTGCACTGTATGGACACAAAGAAAACACACGTAGCTGAACCAGGCCGAGGAGCCAAAAAGGAGAGAGAGCCAAATGAGAGAGCCAAAAGAGCGAGGGCAGAACCCTCTGACCTTTATTTATATGTTCTTAGAAATCACCGTGGATTGGAGGCAGAAATTACCACCTCTCAATCACACTGGTCAAAGGAAAAATCCATCACATGTCTCCGCCTAGGAGAATGGAATGAAAACAACAAGGACAGTTAACAAAACCATGGCCATGTTTACACCAGCATGCGTGAGAAAGTACTACAGCAAAGAGAAACATTGAAGAACTGCAAAACTCAGGACAACAGAAGGGAACACACAATTTACTCCTCTAATAAAGAGCCAAAGAGAAGGTCCATCACAGGCAAGAAGGATTAAAACAGGAAACTGAGCAAGGAGCCCAAATCCCACTGTTGCTGTGAGCAATGTCCACACCATGTCACGGCTTCCCTTCATGTTCTCCCAGGCTGTGCAGAGGACACCAAGCACGGCAGGGGCTCTGCTGGAGGCCTTGATCTGAAGCTGCTTTTGTGGACTCAGCCCTGAACCACATTCCAGCTTTGGAGACAGAACACAAACTCATGACTGACACCCTCCCTCCATCCTCTGGAGTTGTGGGAATGACAGAAACCCACGGTTTTTACTCCTTTTCACTAACCTATATGGTTCCCTTCCACCCGGCACTGCAGGGTCCCCAGTCCGTTCTTTGCCTGCATGGGGTAACTGTGGAGAGACAAACGACTTCACTGAGCCTTGGGAGCAAAAAAAAAAAAAAATGCAAAATACAGTAGAATCAACTAACCAATAGAAGGTGTGGGCTTATACACCTACGAGAGTCATGGTTTGCTGTCTCTAGAAACACGGCGATGCCTTATGGGCTGGTAAAAATAAGAAGCAGATACAGCAGCATAGAGAAAAGGGCATTACTTTGGTTTTAATGGGATACCAGGGGCACAACTCATCAAAGGTAGAAATATGCAGAGCAGCACCCCCCGTGTACAATGCAGATATAATTTGATGGAGCTCACAAATGAGCAGATCCACCTAAAATCCCCAATAAGAAACTTAACAAATGAGGTAATTGTCCCCTATTCTAATTACGCCCCCCAAGTGAGACTCCAGCCAAGTTCCAGAGAGGAGGCTCCGTGTGAGGCTGGAGCCTCTGGTTTGGAGACACTCAGGATGTTTCGTCTGCTCCCCTCAGAGAACCCCCAAGCTGAGCTCAATCTCAACCTCCAAGGGTTATCCACATGCAGGGGTAAGGGCACAGGGAATGCTTGTGAAGGGTACAAGGAAAGAGAAAGGGGATAAAAATGTATAAAAAGGGGATAAAAAGAAAAGACAAAACCATCAGGCATCACAGGGAGAGGGTGAAGAGAAGGACAAAAATGTTTCCCCTCTCCTTGCTCCTCTGCAGGTTCCTAACCTGTTAGAAGGAGCAGGTAGCAATTAAAGCAGATATGCTGGCATTACCCTCTGCAGTCATGGAATGCCACAATTCCCATCATTAACTCATATTTACATTCAAGTGGCTGCAGCCACAGAGAGCCAGCAGCCCACACCCACCCCATCACAGACCACAACTCCCCAGGGTCTCTCTCTCTCCACTTTAAGCCAAAGCAGAAGAATTTCTCCAAAAGCCACAAAACTTTTTGAGCACAAGCTGTGCTGACCCCTTGCACCAACACAAACCCAAAGTAAGTCAAGAACTGACGTGCTCCCGGCTCTCCTGTCAGCAAAAGAGCAGAGACTGGTCCATCCATCTCCTTCTGATGTAAGGACAGCTGGCCTGGACAAAAAATAAACAGGAAAGAAATGATGTGACACAGGTGAAAATCTGATCTGTTAAAATCAGCAACCAATGTTTTCCCAAGGGACAGGAATTTCCCCTCACTTGTTTCTGACATTTATTAACCTCCTGGAAAACTGGACAAGCCCTAATCTCCCATCTCTGCACCTGCAATGTGAATTCCCCAAATACGGCAGGAATTACACCTCTGTGAGCATGCAACTTCCACTGGACAGGAAGAAGCAGGTGAGAGGAATAAATTCAGAGTAATTAGCAGAATAAGCGAAGGCAATGATTCCTTGGGAATTAACAGGCAATTAAAGGAAATAGGTAATTAAAACCTTTTTTGCACACATTTAAAACCTGTAATGCACACATTTTGTGATGACCCATCCCTCAGGCTGTAGTTTTCTATGACCCATGTTTCAGAGTGCAGTTTTATGAGGTTTTACTAAAAGAGCTTTCTTTTATTAACACAGGTGGCTGATGCTGAGAACCTTTCCTTTTAAGGAAGAATAAAAAAAAAATCAGTGCCGCCAAATGTTTTTTCAGCATCACTGGACCAGTGCATCCCATACAAAGCATGGAAAAAGGTGTAGAACACACTTGAAAGTATAAAAACCATTCCCCTTTTTTTTCACTCCAAATCCTGAATCAGTGTGACTGAGTGACAGGCTGCTCTGCTCAAGTCCAAGTCCCCACCTGGTACGTATTTCCTAACACACCAAAAATGGGCAAATTATTCGTGTGAAGCTGCAAAGGGAACCTGCCTGGAATGCTGGGATTCTGAGGCCATTTCCTTTTGGTGAGTTAAGCAGTAAATGAGTAATCTGGCACTGCAGGCATGTCCAGCCTGCGCTCAGACAGAGCCGCCTTTCTTCCCCCTGATCAAAGGTTCCACGGCCCCACCAGGGGCAGGTAAAACAATAATTGATACCAAACAAAAGGTGATGATGGGCACAGTGTAGGGATGGCATGGCAGGGATCTGCATTGGACTTTATTTCATTAACCACTTAGCAAGGGACATCTCCTTTCAGCCTGAAAAGTCATTAAAAGCACCTCATGGTTAAATACCTGCTGCAATTAAAATTTTAACTACCAAGAATGCACACCTTTCGTGGCTCCTGAAATGATCCTGAAGCTGCCAGCAGGGTAACCATGGATTAATAGTTCATCTCTAAAACACTTACCTGGGCTTAGTTCTTCACTGCCACTGGCACAGAAATGATAAATTAACATTTGATAACACATCCATGCATATGGAATTATATATGACACACAGCAGGACGGTGTTGGTGCCCATTTTGGATTCACTCTGCTTAAAGAGGCTGCTGTCCTAAAATAAGTTTTTTTAAAGCTACCTGCTTTTCTCTGTTGCATGTAACCACAGAAGCAACATTAAAAAAAATAAAATCAAACCTTTGAGAACAAGAAACCAACTACAGAGTGTTTAAAGGAGTGAACAACAAAGCCTTTTGTCTCAAAATACTTCTCTTTAGTCTTCTGGCTCACCAGAGCATCTGCTTCAAACTAATAGTCTTTTTTCTAAAAAAGAAATGCAAATGGAAAGGGGGAAATTTATTTAACTTCTCGACTCTGACATCATTTTAATTAGTTAAATTTTAATTTGCTAGCCAAAATAAAATCTACAGCAGCCAGCTGCAATTACAGTACCATTCACACTGAGCTGTGATTGACTGTGCTGCCAGTAAACAAACCAACCAGCTTAATGGACCAGTCGCAATTAGATTAACAAAGTTTGCTGGAGCCCAACTCACGAGCTGCAATAAACCACAAAGGAAGTAAATGGCAATTCTGGGCCAACTGGTTGCAATTTATTGCTGTCGAGGAGGCTGATGGAAGCAATGCCAATTTACAGGGGCTGCAGCAGAGAGCTGAGGGGAGATAATTACCCATCAATATAATCCACGTTGAAGTCCAGGGCCTCGTATCTCCCAGCAATTGTCTTCCCATGAATCTGTATTAAATTTCCTGTTTGAAAGGAAATGGAAATTGAAGAGAGTCTTTTAAAAGCAGAGAACTTTTTTGCAGATT
The DNA here is from genome assembly GCA_013400735.1 of Pomatostomus ruficeps. Classification (NCBI taxonomy): domain Eukaryota; kingdom Metazoa; phylum Chordata; class Aves; order Passeriformes; family Timaliidae; genus Pomatostomus; species Pomatostomus ruficeps. Next base: position 155,595 of record VYZT01054230.1, read on the forward strand.
TTCAGAGCTGAACCAAAGGAACTCGTGGTCTTTACGAATTTTGCAGAGGTTCCAAGCTGCCTGCACTGATGGTACTCTCAGCTTTTGCCATGGCTCAAGATGGTTTTGCACTTAATTCACTTTTCTCAAAGCACATGTCTTTGGTTCCCCACCAAAAAAGAAAATATTCATTCCCAATTTTTTTGCAGATCTGTATTTGATCTGCAAAATATTGACCATTTTTCCTTAACTCTTGTTCACTAACCATCATTTTCTAACCCAATTCCACTGTAGAACCTCAAGAGACAACAAAAATTACATCATTTGTACACCAGATAGGGTGAAGGTCTAAAGAAAGACCTTGGCTTATCTGTGACCAGGTTACTCTCATGCTCTTAATTCACATTGGGAGGTGAAATATGCAGCTAAAACATAGAAACCTCCAGACTGACACCCTGAAGCAAGGCATGAGAACCTAGAGCTGAACTACACCTGAAAATAATCAGAAATTAGGGACTAGCTTAGATTGAGGAGCATCTTTGTGTCTCCAGGTATCTCTCTGTGCTCTTGAGAGACCAAAATCTTCTGATTAATCTTGACTTTGAGGATCAAACTTTCAATTTGCTCTAAAGAAACCTGGAAATACAAAAATAATAGGAATAGGGAAAAAAGTATCTTCCATATTCTAGTTAAGTTTTAGCCCAAAATCAGTGAATGACTTCTCACAAATCTTCAAATTCTGACCTAAAGCCCCATTAGAGAGGGGGCTTTAGGTCAGAATTTGAAGATTTGTGAGAAGAGGTCTGTATGGCATTGCAGATTAAAGATCCCATACCTGGGGTGCCAGATGATGGATTAATTTGGTAAATCACAGGTGTCTGCTCGGCAGAGAACTGCAAAGAGAAATTTGTGGTGAAATGGCAGCAATTTCTGCAGTGGTGCAGCCCCACCTAAGGGGCATTGCTCACACCCCGGCCGGCAGCTGCACTGCAGAATCTCCAGGTCTGATCTTTGCAGCAGAGTCCTGCTCTGGGAAGGAAAAGAAGAGAAATATTCCCTTCTCACCCCTTTCCTTTCAGAGTCTGGCTTAGTGATGTTTTTACATCTTCTTTTGTACCCAACTCGCCCACCCTAGGCCAATGTCAGAAGATGCAGTTTAACACATTATCAAATTTCTAAGTCTTGCTTTAGCTGAATTTAAACCTGCATTTTAGCTTGAATTGTGGCAGCATTTTTCTTCCCAGTAGTATATCCTTTAAATCTGTCTCTTCATCACAGATGTGAAATACTTCAGCCACCCTTTGGCAAGTTTGCTGGGTACCCCAAAGCAGTGGAGCAAACAAAGACCTTGCATTGGCCCATCTTACAGCAATACCACAGAGATGTCTTTGGGAAAGCACTACCTTGGCCTCTGAGGAAAAAAACTCTTGAAAATCATCAAGTCCAGCCATTAATCCAACACTGCTAAATCCACTAAACCATGTCCCCAAGTGTCACTTCGACACATCTTTTAAATCCCCCAGGAATGGTGACTTAATCATTTCTCTGGTGTTTGACAATCCTTTGGGGGAAGAAATTTTCCCTCATATCCAATCTAAACCTTCCCTGGTGCAACTTGAGGCAGTTTCCTTGTACTGTGTCTTGCTCCCTGGGAGCAGAGCTCAATTCCTGCCTGGCTGCCCCCTCCTGTCAGGGAGCTGTGCAGAGCCAGAAGGGCCCCCTGAGCCTCTTTTGCTCCAAGCTGAGCCCCTTTCCCAGCTCCCTCAGTTGCTCCTCACCAGACTTATGCTCCAGACCCTTCCCCATCCTGTATGGACACGCTCGTCTTCTTCACCTCCTTTATGAGCTCCCTCATGTCCTCACTGGCACTTACAGATGCTGCTGATAGCCCAATAAATATAATTTAAAAATTAATTTGTTCCATTAATTCAAAGATACCTTTGCATATGCCAGGCTCCTTCCTAAGCTTTCCTTGAACTCCATTCCCTTTCAGAGCTCAGCCTTTGCCTTCCCTCCTACTCCTGGCCATGTTAAAAATGAATGAGTAGCCACAAACTTCCTCCAGCGATGGCCACGTCTGGGAAGCAAAGGCAACGTCCCACCATAGCCCAGGCTGGAGAAGATGTGGAGAAAGAAGGCAAAAGCAGCATGAAACTGGGGCTGACACAAGTCCCGTGAGCTGCTCAGACTTGTTGCTGCCTGCAGCAGCTTTTTCAATCTAACGCGGAGGCAAAATTAATTTTTAATACGCATAGCTCCCAGGTCTCAGTCCCAAAACAAAGAGACACATTGTGGTTTATTTAGCTTGGAATGTGCCTCATTAACAGCATCCCCTGGTGATTTTTCATCAGCTCTCTGAGCTAGCTGAGCCACCCGGTGACTCTTCAGTTTTAATGCCCAATTTACTGAAAACGCTGGGTTTTCCTGCTCTAAGTTAGCACAGGGGTGGGATGTGGCTTCCAAACACACCAGGCCTCATCCCAAAGCACACAGCCATGGTTAAGGATTCTGCTCTGCAAGAGATCATGGAGTCACTGAATGGTTTGGATAGAAAGGGACCTTAAAGCTCATCCAGTTCCACCCCCTGCTATGGGCAGGGACACTTCCCACTATCCCAGGGTGCTCTAAGCCCCATCCAACCTGGCCTGGACACTTCCAGGGATGGGGCAGCCACAGCTTCTCTGGGTAACCTGTGCCAGGGCCTCACAGTAAAGACGTTTTCTCCAAACATCTCATCTAAACCTGCTTTTTTTCAGGCTGAAGCCATTCCCCCTGGTTCTGTCTCTAACATACCCTCACAAAAAGTCTCTCCCCATCTTTCTTTAGCTTAGGGTGGAATTGAATGGTCTTAGAGGCCCCTTCCAATCCAAACCATTCTGTGATTCCATTAATTTCAACTTATTTCCTGTGACACAATGTTGAAGCTTGACTCTCTTTAATACCTTTAATTCTTTATCCTCATTTCTGCACTTGCTTGGTGATTACCTTGAAAGAGTAGTTCTCTTTCTCCACCTCAGTCAGGTTGTTAATCACGCATCCTTTAAAGATCACCTCCACGTAGTACAAACCCTCCTGGGGTGAAGACCTAGGTGAAAGAAAATGTGTAATATCATATTTTTATACAGATTGTGTTTAGGAAATGCCTGGACTTTCACAGGGTCTCCATTCACAGCAAGACCACTGAGGATTCAATAGAGCAAAGGAGATTTACGTTCTCAGCCCAAACTTCATACATATAAACCCAAACTTTAAAACAACAATTTAAAAGAAATGTGGAAGCACAGCAAGAAATCACAGTTAACCACAGAAGGTGAGAGGACTACATCAGAACTCATCCCAAATTAATGTTAATGCAGAATGCTGTTGGGGTGGGTGACCTTGGGAAAAGCCTCTCACCCCTCC
>VYZT01054231.1:0-24372 GCA_013400735.1 Pomatostomus ruficeps
GCTTTGGTTTCACCCCCGTGGCCCGCGGGACCGGGGGAAGGTGGCGACACCGAACCCCGAGGTCGCCGAGGTTCCTGTCCAAGGGGTTTCAAATCCTTGGTGTCCCGAAATTTTCGGTGTGCCCAAATTTTCGGGGTCTGTCTCCAGCTCCCGGTGCTGGGAAAACCGGAGTTTGCTGGGAACTAAGAAATTTTTTCTTCTTTTTTTTTTCCTTTCTTTTTTTTTTCTTTTTTCCCTTTTTTTCCCTTTCTTTTTTCCTTTTTTTCCCTTTTTTCTTTTTTCCCTTTTTTCTTTTTTCCTTTTCCTTTCTTTTTCCCTTTTTTCTTTTTTTTCTTTTTTCCTTTTTTATTTTTTCCTTTTCCTTTTTTTCTTTTATTTTTCTTTTTTCTTTTTTCTTTTTTTTTTAATAAGATCTTTCCTTAATTATGCTACGAAACGATCCAGCCTCGTTCCGATTAAAAAGCGAGCGCCGTAACAGTTCAACCCGGCCCCGTCTCATCCCTTTAATAGCTCGGAAAACGTCTGCGGGGGGAAAGAAACCTTAAGGAACTTCAATGATGTCAAGATTATTTTTCATTACCGCCGTTTTTCCGCGGTTCGAAAAGCAACAAACGCTCTTCATCTGGTTCAGCGAGGGGGCAAAGCCTTTAACTATTTTTTTTTTTATTCATTAAGCTCATTTGTGCAAAAATTCTTGCGATATAATTGCGTGTTTATGCTACCTTTGCTCGTCTTCCTCCTTTTTTTTTTTTTTATTTTTAACCCCAAATCGAAAAAAAATCGCGGCGGCTGAAAATCCCTGATTACCCTGACACGTTTTTCCCCCCCGGTGGAAACGCTGATGATTTGAGGCGCGAGGAATAGGAAATTCTGACGGGGGATCCATTGTTTTTCCCAAAGATCCGAACAATAAAAGTCAGGGAAGGCTCCGCGCTCCTATCGGTGTTAATTAGAGGCTGAATTAAAAGGTGCACAGAGGAATAGGATTAAATTTCCAGAGCCGGGCTGTAGTTTATGTTAAAAACAAAAAAAAATTCGGGTTTAGATCGGGGTTTTTTTAATGACGGCGCCTGAAAAATTCTCGTTTTTCTCAGCACCGTCCGTCCAGCCCTTCCTGCCTCTCGCCTCCGGGGGGAAAATAAAATAAATAATGGGGAAATGGGGATGTAAGCGTTGTTTTAAGGGTTTGGGGAGTTTTAATTCGTCCGAAAATTCTCGGGAATTCGCGCACCGGTGAGGAGAAGGGATGGAGAGAAACCCCCGCTTCTCCATAACACCTGGCCCGGGGGGATTTGGGGTGAAAACGCTGAATTTTGGGCTGCCAAGGCGGCATGTTTGTCTCCTCGCGGAGTTGGAGCGGCGTGCGGGGATTGTCCCGCGTGTCCCCAGCGCTGCCCCGGAGCCTTCACCAGCATCACCCCTTCGCACCGAAAAAATGTGATTTTATCTTAAAATTCAAATTACTTCAAGAATAAACCCCAAACAACGCCAGATCTCGGCGTGAGGGTGCTGTAGCATCCTCTCGGAGCCGCGCTGGCTTCCTATCGATTTTATTCCCTGCCCAGAACCTCCTGGAAAATGGCATTTGCGGGGCTGTTTTTCCCCGCGCCGCCTGCGTATCGTCACTCAGCGCAGAGCTGCCTCCCTTTGTGTCCTGCCAGCCCCTCCGCTCAATCCTATTCCCAATTGCATTTGCTCTGATGGATTCACTTCCTTTCATAATTTCCCAGTTCTGGACCCCTGGCTTTGCCTTCCCGACACTTAATATAAGGGAAAAAAATGTCATTTTATGCGCTCGAGTTGAGGGGAAACCGCGCTCTGCTGGGACGTACCAGGGGTTCTCCCCTTTTTTATCAGGCCTCGATATTCCCCCCGTTTTTCCAGCGGTCCCATCGCGTCTCGAGGATCCCTTGCTGATGTTTTTACAGCGTGAAACCCCCCGAGATCCCCGAAAAAACGAGAGGAGAAGGAGAGGAGAGGAGAAGGAGAGGGAGAGGAGAGGGAGAGGAGAGGGAGAGGGAGAGGGAGAGGGAGAGGGAGACGGAGACGGAGACGGAGACGGAGACGGAGAGGAGAGGGAGAGGGAGAGGAGTCAGTGCGGGCAGGACAGTGACAAAATCGGGGTGTCCTGGCGCTCCAGGGGTGCCGGCCGCAGCTCTCCGGGGGAGTTAAAGCATCAAACGCTGCGATGCGGGCGGCGGGCGATGCTCGCCCTGGGCTCTGGTATCGCTCACGGGCACGGAGAAGGTTCGGGAAGCAAACCCAGGGGTTCAGGGGTGCTCCCCCGGCGGGTTTGAGGAGCTCCTCCCGGCCCCGGCGATTCCCGGAGCTTCGGGAGCATCTCCCGGGCCCGGCCCGAGCATCCCGCGGCCGCTGTCCCCGCGCTGTCCCCGCGGGTTCGGGGGATCCACGAGGGCGGCACACGCGGCCCCGGGTGTGGGGAAATGGGGTTCAACCCCCCCGAAAAGGAGCCGCGCTCCAAGGAGCTCCAAATCCCTGTTTTCCAGGGAGGGACGGAGCGGAGCGGGAGGAGATCCCGGGAGAAGGAGGGAGCGGGGGGGCGCGGAAGGCAGAGCCCCCCACGGGAGCCCCGACCCCCGGGCAGCCCCGGGCGGGGGAAGCGCCCCTGTACCCCCCTCGGAGGGGGCGATTTCGTTTAGGGAATAAAAGCCGGGGATGCTCCTTCATCCGGACCCCGCGGTTTTCCTTCGGATCCCCCCAGAACGGATCCCCGCAGCCCCTGGCAGCGGTTTTGGGGAGGAACGAGGTGGTTGTGCCCCCGCAGAGCTGCTGCTTTGGGAAAATGCTGCTTTGGAACCCCGATGAATTGGGAAATGCTAATTTTTGGGAAATGCTGCTTTTGGGAAACCCTGTTTTTAGGAAATGCTGTTTTTCCCCCCTCCCGAGCCCGGCGCCGTCCCGGTTTCAAACATTTGCGAAGTTTTAAGTTCGGGACCTTTTCCCTGTGGCCGCAGCCGCGGGTTGAGCGGCGATCAGCGGCAGGAGGTGCCCGGCTGGCAGTGCCCGGAGCCCATCCTCGCTCGCCCCTCCGAGGTGCTCGGCTCCAAGGGATGCGGGAGGTGGATGTGGATGGGGCTGGGACTCAAAACCACAAAAACAACCAAAAAAAAGCGGTGATGGGGGTAAGGAAGGAGATGAGGGAGCAGCTCGGACACCCCCGCAGGCGCGGAGCAGCCGGGTGTCCCCGCGGTGGGGGAACCTGCGGCTTCGGGAGGAAAAAAAGCAAATTATTCCCTTCTCTTTTCCCCTTTTTCCACATCCCTGTGCTGAGCAGGGGGTTGGGGCAGGGCGCAGCTTTTCCCCTTTTCACCCCTCTGCGTGTGAGTCCCGTTTCACGGGCTCATTCCCGGGTGGAAATGGATTCCCCATGAGTTAAACCTGAAAAAAAAATCTTTTCACGCCCTCTCAGCGCCCTTTCCCAGCCTCGCTGCCTCCCCTCGTGGGTGAGCAGCTCCAGCAGCGGCCAACCCGCCCTGGGTGAGAGGGGTCGGGCAAAGAGGGGGCGAAAGGTTGTGAGGCAGCGAATAAATCCCAACACCCCGCTCCCCCCACGCCCCTTCTCCTGCACCCCGCGGGTCGACAGCAACACCGGCCGGGCTGACACCCGGGCCGCGCGGGGAACAATCCTTTTAATCGCGGAATAATCCACGGGACACTTTAAAGAGAAGCTGGAGCATTAACCCTGTGCCCCGGTGTCATTCTTCCGAGAAGCATCTGGTGCTTGGAGCACAACACGGGATTAGCGCTCTCCCCGCAAGCACCGCGGGATCAAAGGGGTTTTCCTGTGCCCTGCAAGGACCTGGCTGAGGTACCCCGATGAATTCAGGGCAGAAAGGATTTTCAGGGCTTGGCTGAGTGGGGCAGGGCTGGGGGTTGTTTTAGGATTTATCCCACCCCTTCCCTGGTGGGAGGGACACACATGGATCCTGTGGTGTTTCTGAGAGAACAAACCCCGATGAATTCAGGGCAGAAAGGATTTTCAGGGCTTGGCTGAGTGGGGCCGGGCTGGGGGTTGTTTTAGGATTTATCCCACCCCTTCCCTGGCAGTGGGGACACGCATGAGGTTCTGTGGTGTTTTTCCCCAGTCAAAAACCTCGATAAGTTCAGGGCAGAAGAGATTTTCGCAGCTTGGCTGGGTGAGAAAGGGCTTGGGGTATTTTAGGGTTTATCCCACCCCTGGCAGTGGGGACACGCATGAGGTTCTGTGGTGTTTCTGAGAGAACAAACCCCGATGAATTCAGGGCAGAAAGGATTTTCAGGGCTTGGCTGAGTGGGGCAGGGCTGGGGGATGTTTTAGGATTTATCCCACCCCTTCCCTGGTGGGAGGGACACACATGGATCCTGTGGTGTTTCTGAGAGAACAAAAACCCCGATGAGTTCAGGGCAGAAGGGGTTTTCAGGATTTAGCTGGGTGGGGAAAAGCTGGGGGATGTTTTAGGGTTTATGCCACTCCTTCCCTGGCAGCGGGGACCCTCTGGTGTTTCTGGGAGAACAAAAACCCCGATAAGCTCGGGGCAGAAGGGATTTCAGGGCTTGGCTGAGTGAGGAAAAGCTGGGGGATGTTTTAGGGTTTATCCCACCCCTTCCCTGGCCGCGGGGACACAGTGGGACCCTGTGGTGTTTCTGAGAGAACAAAAACCCCGATGAGCTCAGGGCAGAAGGGATTTCAGGGCTTGGCTGGGTGGTGCAGGGCTGGGGGATGTTTTAGGGTTTATCCCACCCCAAGAGCTACTTTTGGGCACCATGGCCCCAAACTTCCCACTTCCCCCGCAGCTTTTGGGGAGGAGACCAGAGCAAGAGCTGCTCTTCAAGTATAGGACAGGATTAACAGCCCTGAGTTGTGCCAGGAGAGGCTTAGATTGGATAATAAGAAAATAGGAATTATAATAGGAATTATAAGATATTAGGAAAATTTTCTTCCCTGAAAAGGTGGTCAAGCATTGGAATAGGCTGGGGAAAGGGTGGAATTATCACCCTGGAAGTGCTCAGAAAACACGTGGATGTGGCACCTGGGGACACGGTTTAGAGGTGAACCTGGACTTGATGATCTCACAGGGCTTTTCCAACCCGAACAATTCCCCGATCCTGTGATTCCCCCATCCCCGCTCCCTCTACTCATCCTTCTCCAGCTCCAGTTTAGGCCTCACCGGTGTTCCTGGGCTGGGCCATAAAAAGATTTACAAGACACTGTTAAAGCAGCAATAAAAACAATTAACTTTAATGGCACCTTGGTTGGGATTTTCTCTCTCCTCTTTTCCCCCTCCTGAGCGTGCAGCAGGCAGGACCTGGTGGGAGAGAGCCCAGGGAGAGCAGGGCTGTGACCTCCCAGCCCTTGAGGGTCTGAAAAGTGGGGTCAAATCGAACATTCTGGGGTTTTGGGGGAGCTTTGGGGTGTGATCCCCTCTGCACAGCCCTAGAGGAGCTGCTGGGACCTTCCACCGCTCCCAGGGGATCCCCCAGGGCATTCCCGGCCCTTCCCGAGGAGCAGAAATTGCTCCCGTGCCTGGGGCTCTGCCCTGCCCAGCCCCATCAAAAACCCCCCAGTCCTGGGCTCAGTTGAGGGATTTTTCTTCCTTTAAAATACGGGAATTCATTTCTAAGAAACTGGAAATGCCAACTGCGGCTATAAATCAGAAATTGCCAGAGGATGAGCATTCTCCAAAGTAAAGCAATTTAGTAAAATCATCTCTTTCCTTCCATCTTCCTCCCGCCTCCCTGCTCCCGATGAAAATTAAATTATTAGCTTGGCAGTATAAATGATAGCGCGGCACCAGTTGGAGATGCTGTTTGGGGCGAGTTCATTAAATAAATGGCACAGTGAAAGATTTGCAAAAATACAAATAAAAATTGATGTTTGCTTCTGCCGATCACCGGGGGGGAGTTATCTGTTAACGACGTGATGGCAAAATATTTCTGGTAAGGGCAGAAGAGAGGATTTTTTCTTTTCTTGGAGTCCTTCTGTATCGGTATTGGAACATCTGGACAGATTGTACGAAACGTTTGCCCCAAATAGCCTCGCTTCGCTGGTCTTGGGAGTTATTAAAAATAAAAGAGCTGGCAACAGCGAGGAATCGTAAAGTACATTTGGATTTCATATGGAATTTCCACCCTGAGATGAAGCCGGGGTGTTTTACAGAAGATGAGAGACCCCAACCAAGTCAGGCGACGTAAAGAAATCATCAACCCAGAGATTTCAAATGTTCCTGAATTATTATGATTTTTTTCCCCAAAAGCTTTGCTGATGGGGAGAGCACCAGTTTGTAAAGGAGCAGGAGCCTGGCTGGAGCCAAAGGCCTGGATTTGTGTCTGGGACCCCCAGGAATTGGGGAGATTTCAGCCCTGAGTTCTCCTGTGGGAGATGGGCCTGGAGAGGGGCTGGGTTACCCCAGCCTGAAATTCTCCCTCTCAGGGACACCCAGACCCCCTGGGACAAGTGGGGACGTTTGTCACTCCTCCATCCTCTGGTTTCCCCAGTTAACCCAGCCTGAAATTCCCCCTCTCAGGGACACCCACATCCTCCTGGGACAAATGGGGGTGTTTGTCACCCTTCCATCCTCTGGCTCTTCACAGTTACCCCAGCCTGAAATTCCCCCTCTCAGGGACACCCACATCCCCCTGGGATGAATGGGCACATTTGTTACCCCTCCATCCTCCAGTCTGTCACCCCTCCATCCCCCGGCTTTTTAGAGTTAACCCAGCCTGAAATTCTCCCTCTCAGGGACACCCACGTCCCCCTGGGACGAGCAGGGATGTTTGTCACCCCTCTGTCCCCCAACTTTTCCCAGTTACCCCAGCCTGAAATTCTCTCAGGGGCACCCACACCCCCTGGGATGCACGGGGACATTTATCATCCCTCCATCCCCAGGCTTTTCACAGTTAACCCAGCCTGAAATTCCCCCTCTCAGGGACACCCAAACCCCTTAGGATGCACGGGGACATTTGTCACCCCTCCATCCTGCGGCTTTTCACAACCCAGCCACTGATTTCTCACAAAACGCAGGGACACTTGATCAGCACAGCGATGCCACCACGCAATTCGCTTCGGGTTTGTGCCTCCAGCTTTGCCTCGGTGCAAAATGTCCAGAGAGAGAAAAAAAGAGAGAGAAAGAGAGAGAGAGAAAAAAAGAGAAGTGTAATTATCTGGCTGAGCTCTGCTGGCACAGGGCAGGGCCACGCCGACAAGCCGCAGCCTGTCCGTGCTCCTCGCTAACTGTCCGTGGGGCTGTTCCTTCTCTATCCCAACCGGGGAGTCACCCAGAGCAGCGCCTCCTCCTTCCCTTTTCACCCCACCTGATTTTTCCTGCCCTTTTCCTTCTCAAAAATATTCCAAAAAACGCTGTGAAAGCATCACGGCTCGCAGCGCCCTGCGAGGGGGAGATTAAAAATTACCAGGGCAGAGTTTTGCTGCAGAGCCGCAAACCCTCTGTGTTTGCTGGTTCCAGCATTGCAGGAACTTTCCTCTGGAATGGGTGCAATAATTGCTGGTTTATTTATTTACTTCCCCTCGGTGCTCGGTGCAGAGCAGAGAGCTGCAGCTCACACCCGGGAGCAGCAGCACGGACGGGTCGCTCGTTGTGTGTAATTAAACCCCACCGTGAGTTTCCCTCCCCAGCTCTGCTCCCCAGGCTCTGGCCGTGCCCTTGGCCCAGCCATTCCTCCCTCTGCCAGCCCTGAACAGATTTATTTCACCTCGCTGGGGGTGGATCCCTGAATTAGTGGCAGAACCCTGGTGACGAGCGGTTTGTTTTCCAGTTGATGCCTGATCAGAGGCTCCCTAGAGCAGAGGCCAGACAGGATTCAGAGAATAAAATGGGGATTTATTGCAGAGCCTTCAATAGGGACACCTCGGGCACTCAGAGCCTCTCCGGGAGAGGCCACACCCAAGCTGGAGCCCGGGGCACCAGTTTGCTCCACTTGGATCAGTTTGGATCCATTCCCAGATCAGGGTTCATTCTCCAGTGACAATTTCAGGGGATGATGGAATTGAGCCCAAGTCTGTCCCCCCTTTTAGAGGCTCCGTTTCCATCTTTGGGGGCCTGGGCCAACGAGGTGTCCTTGAGTGCAGCCTGGAGAGGATTTGTTGTGTCTGAGCAGGATGGGAGAACAGGAGCTCCCAGCCCGTGGGGAGTGTGAGAGTTCCACTAAAGCAGCGCAGGGACTGGAAAATACAAAAGCTGAATCTTAAGGCATCACAGCCACCTTTTCCAACCTCTCAGGACCCAGCTGGAGTCTCCGAGGCCGGGGACGCCGTTCCCAACACAAAGAGCTCGTCGGGCTCTCCGGAGAGCACACGGGCCGTTCATGGCGCTCGGGCTAACGAGCAGCAACTCGTTAATTTTCAGTGCCTTAGTCCTTTATGTGGGGCTGTCTATAAGGGCAGAGACCACACAGGAGCAGAAAGAGCAGCCCCGCGGTCAAGGGGGAGGTGATAATTATTTGTTTGGACTCTCCTGGTTTAGGGCAGTCGCCGGTTGTTTATTTTGCAGCCGAGCGGGAGCTGAGCCGTGTTTGCCTTGTGGCCGGAGCAGGGAGGGAGCAGAGCATCTCTGGCCCGGCCTCTGAGCAGGATTTAGGAACGAGGAGCACAGGGGATGCTCGGGATGAGGGGTGGGACTGAGATTTGGGGATCTGGGTTAATGATAATTGCGGCTCGGAGGTGTCACACACGGGATTTGGGAGGACAGGCGCACCCCTGACAGCTCTGTCTGTGCCGGGAAGGGGATCAGGGGATGCTTTTATGGCGTTGAAGTGCCCTCCTCCCCCGGCTTCGTGACAAACAGCCAAAGGGGGGAGAAAAGGATTCTGTTTCCTCGCCCTGCTCTCGCCGGAGCTCGGAGTGAAAGGGAGACAAAGCCCAGGCTTAGCTCCTAAGTGTTTCCCACTGCCTCGCTGAGCTCTTGGCCTCCTCTAATTCCAGCTGCAGGGCCCCTAATTCTCCTCCTCCGGTGTGGTGGATGGGGCTGGAGACAAGGCCAGGCTCTTTGCAGGACCCACACACCGAGAGACCCCACAATCCTGCTACAATTTGGGATTTGGGCAGCTCAGGACAGAGACCCCACAATCCTGCTCCGATTTTGGGATTTGGGCAGCTCAGGAGAGAGCAGAGCTCTGGATCCATGGATCTGCCATGCTCGGGCTCTTCCCTGGCAGGACACCAAAGGTGACCAAGGGACCCCACAATCCTGCTCTGATTTTGGGATTTGGGCAGCTCAGGACAGAGACCCCACAATCCTGCTCTGATTTGGGCAGCTCAGGACAGAGACCCCACAATCCTGCTCTGATTTTGGGATTTGTGCAGCTCAGGATGGAGCAGAGCTCTGGATCTGTGGATCAGCCACACTCCCCACTGGCAGGACACCAAAAGTTCGCTGTCACCAGCGCTCCTGCTGGAAACTCGAGCCCAAATTTTCTTATCACGTCCCACGGGAAGGCAGCAGCAGCGTCACCCACAACTCCTCGGGGCAGGAGCACAACCATGCGGAATTGCTGCTTTAAAAAGCCGGGGGCAGATAAGCTCTCCTGCTTTTCCTTCGCTGGTTACACAAGAGCTACTTAGAGGGGAAAAAAAAATTAAAAACAACACCGGAGACGGACTTGAAACAACTGCTCGGCGCTGGAAGAGCGTGCGCGTGAGATACGGAGCAGATTAGGGGCTGGCTCGGCACGTAAAAACACTCTTTCCTTTTAACACCTTTATGGAGACTTTTAAAGGGCAATCAAAATACGTCCGTGGCTGTTTGCCTCTCTGCTGTAAAAGGACGCTCGTACCTGTGAAATCTCATGACTTACAAATAGTGAAAAAGGGGTGGTTTTTGTGCCGGTGACCTCCCGAGCAAGGCTACGTAAATAAAATCTAAGTGGGGTGTTGGGGATGCGGTGTGTGACAGGAGGGTGGTGGGGACAGGGTGGTTTCCACCAAAAAGAGGGAAAAAGTCATCGTGGGTGTTTGGTTAAAGGAAATTTATCCAGTCCCCACTGGTTTTTCTGAGGCTGGTGGGATGATGCCAGTGTGTGTTGGGTTTTGGGGAAAAACTCAGTCCTGCTCGAAGGAAGGCACCTTGGATCCTTCCCTGTCCCTCAGATCTTCATCCCAAGGTTTCTTTACTCCTTCTTCTGCAGGAGGCCCGGATAGATGGATTCGTGTCTGATGGGCTTAGAAAGGATAAAGAATGGACAGACATTTAAAAAAAAAGGTTCCCAGTTTCCAACAACCAAAGATGTGGGCAGTGAGATTTCCCTCCCTGCAAACTCTGCTCCCTTTGCTTTTTTTTATTTTTATTTTTATTTTTATTTTTATTTTTGATTTTCTATTTTTATTTTTTATTTATTTTTTTAATTTTTATTTGTATTTTGTGTTTTTATTTTTATTTCTTATTTCTATTTGTGTTTTTATTTTTTATTTGTATTTGTATTTTTTATTTTTATTTTTAACTTTTATTTTATTTCTATTTCTATTTCTATTTCTATTTCTATTTCTATTTCTATTTCTGCAGCTTTGCCTTTTGTTGTTGGTTGTTTCGTTGGCGCTTTTTTTTTTTCCTTTCCCCGAGCCAAACTCAATGAAAGTCTGAGAATGAAGCCAAACCAGTGAATTTCATGGCCTCGCCTGCACGAGGTCATCAGATTTTGCAAGACACCAGAGGCTGGAACGCCTCGAGCTTTGATTCCTGAGCGGCCCAGCGGCTCGGGGAGGCGGCTTGGAGCAAACTGGGCTGGCGCAGGTGCCTGGCCCTGCTCTGCGGTGTTTGGGGAGCTCAGGAGCAGTGGCAGCACTGGTCGGGCCGGCTGGAGCCCCGGCTGCACCCCTGTGTCTGGAGAGGAAGCAAATGCCTCTGCGCCCACTCCCAGCCCTGAGCATCGTGTGATTCACGCTGGAGGAGCCCCGCGATTCCAGCTGGGGGGCACGCTGGGGTTGGGCTCGCCGGAATCATCCTGCCATGAGCGGGCTGCCCTCGTGGGCGCACTGGGCAGGGAGAAAATAAAATAGAGGAAGAGTCACAAAGGCGAGGCTTGTGCAATCGCTGCTCCTGCAACCGCTTCCTCACGGAAAAATTTGGGGTTTTAAAACGCCCGAGCACCTTCTCCCTTCTGCCTCGGGGCTGCTGCCATGCCCTTCCCTCCCCGAGCATCCTTGCCTGCCCCAGCAGCAGCTGCCTCCAGCCTCTCCCTGCTCCCAGCACGCCCAAAATGGATCCATTTCCATTCGTTTCCGGATTATCCCAGCATGACTCGATTACGGGCTGGTTGAATCGCACGGTGCGATCTGGTTCATCTCCACGCCGTCCTTTTATTTTTTTTATTTTTTTCCTGTGAATAACAAGGGGCTGGGCTCAGTGGGAAGGGTCTTTTCCAAGCCTGGCTCGGAGCTGAGCTGCTGAGCTGGGGGGATATGTGGGAAACATCCCAGCCAGTCGGTGTTTCCTGTGTTTGGGAAGCAGGAAGAGGCATTTCCCCATCACCTTTCCTACACGGTTTTGGGAAAAGGCAGAGGCATTTCCCCATCACCTTTCCTACACGGTTTTGGGAAGAGGCATTTCCCCATTACCTGTTTGGAAAAAGCTGCCACAGGACTCGTTAGGTTTGTTCCTGTGCCACATGTTGGCACTTTTGGCACTTGCCAGAGCTCAGCCTCTCCTGGCAGCATGAAGGGAAATCACCTCAGTGCCAGGGAAATCCCCATCCTCACTCCTGGCAGCTCTGGAGGGGCTGGGGGCTCCCTGGGGCAGTGGGAGCAGATTCTGGGAATCAGAACCACTTCTCTCTCATCCCTTTCCAGCTCAGGGCGCTGATTTAGGCCAGGCTGATTCCCAGCTGCTGCTCAGCTGCATTTCCAGCTCTCCCACCCTCTGTGGGACCCTCCTGGACCCCCTGGTCCCTGCAGTTCTCACCTGGGCTCCTCTCAGCTATGAGTTCTGTGTTGCCAGCACAGCACAAAGTTTTTGTTCTCCCCCGGGTGTTCCTCAGCCCAGGGGAAGGGAGAGTGAGGGGGAAGGAATCACTGAAAACTTTATTGAGATTGAACAGCAGAAAAATCCTGCTCCTCATCTCAGCTGGTGCCAGGGATCCTCTGTCAGAGGAAACCTCTGCTCGTGGAGGGAGCGCGGGGACAGGGAGGTGTCACTGAAATATTCCTGGGTTTGCTTTTAGGGAGAGTGAACGGGAATAACAACGTGCCTTTGGTGGTGTCCTGTGTCAGGTTTTTTCCTCAAAATAACCAAAAAAAGGCCAGTGAGTTTTTAGGGAGAGTGAATGGGAATAACAACGTGCCTTTGGTGGTGTCCTATGTTGGGTTTTTTGCCTGAAATAACCAAAAAAAGGCCGGTGAGTTTTTAGGGAGAGTGAACAGGAATAACAACGTGCCTTTGGTGGTGTCCTGTGTTGGGTTTTTTGCCTGAAATAACCAAAAAAAGGCCAGTGAGTTGTTCTGGATCAGACTCTCCCGGGTGCAGGATCCACGCTGTTGCCATGCTGCTGTTTATTATTCCGCCAGGTTTAATTGCTGTTACTCATCAAGCCATGCTACAGTTAACCACTTTCCAAATTCATCCCGGGGACACCTCTCCTAAATTATTTCCATGCTGGTCATTTGCCATTTATTTCCTTCTCCTCTGTTTTCTGTCTCAACAAGTTTTTAATCTATGACAGCGCTTTATCTCCCAACCCCATGATTATAAAATTTCCTTCAGAGACTCCACTGAAGGGCTTTATCAAAAGCCCTTTGAACCTCTCCATAAATTAGAATCTCTGCTCTCCTTTTCCTACTATTTCGTTAACTCTTTCAGGGGTTCAGAGGGATCAGGGAGGTTTAATTCACCTTTACCGGGGCTGGATTTCCATTTAATATCCTTTATTCAAGGTGGTTCATTTCCAGCAATATTTTGGCTTTATTTTCTCTGTTTCTCACCCTTGTCCAACACATCCCTGGCTTGGGAGCACGTTGGGGGTCTCCTGAGTGGGAATGGCCTTCACTGAGCTACATCTCCTGGTGATGGAGAAGGTGGAGCAGGCCCTGCTGAGCTTTGCTGAGGAGCTGTGCTGATTTACCCCAGCCCACAGGTGACACCGTCAGGTTTTTTCACAAGTATCTGGCATTCTCAGATAATCTTTTCTCGATATTTCTCCGTTGGCTGCTCTCTGGCAGTGCCCTGGCTCCCCGTTTCGATAGGAGGTGGCCCTTGCTCCCTGCTGTGGCGAGCAGATCAAAGGGGTGGGTAGAGCAGCCCTGTCTGGCCTGGCACTCTGGAGCCTCGGATTATTCCTCCCTGCCTCTATTCCTGACCAGATAAGTAACCCAGGGTGAGTCAGTTCAATTCTCAACCCTCCCATTTCGCCTCCCACACTCAATGTGTCCCTGCAGCTCGGATTTTAATCCACCCAGCGCAGGAAATCGCCTCTCGCTGACTGTTTGCGCAGGGCCTGTTGCAATGGGATCCTGCAGGAAAAATCAAAAGTCAGCCTGGAAATCTTTTCCTTGAATTTCTGAACCTCCTTTCCCTCTTTGATGGATTCTTTCCTGTAACTTGTTCTCTGGCTGCTTATGGGGAATACACAATTATTCCTTTTAATTCACAGAGCTGCTAGGAAGAGGAGATCGAAGTGGTTTTGTGCTTCCCCAATCCCTTTTGAGGGGTGGTTCAGTCAAAGTTGAAAAAAGGGTGAAAGTTTCCTAAAAATTTTGTGGGAATGAACATCAGTGGGATAGAGGAGAGACCGTCAGTGATCTAAAAAAGCAGTGGGTGTTAGAGCAAGCTCCCATTTCTGGGCAGAGGATCTGCACTGGGAGCAGCTGGGTGGCACAAACCCCATCCCTGGTGTCCCCATGAGCTCCTGGACGCTGGAGAAATCCCTCAGCAGCGAATCCATCCCTCGTGCACAACCCCTGGGGCCGGAGGAGAGGGAAATTCCTGCCTGAGCCTCAGTGGGATTTGATTAAAATGGGGAATGAGCCACGGGTGCTTGTGGGGTTCTGCCGCTCGTGGCCCTACGTGCTGCCTGTGCCACCAGCATCCGCTGGC
This sequence comes from Pomatostomus ruficeps, assembly GCA_013400735.1. Taxonomy (NCBI): domain Eukaryota; kingdom Metazoa; phylum Chordata; class Aves; order Passeriformes; family Timaliidae; genus Pomatostomus; species Pomatostomus ruficeps. The sequence goes on from VYZT01054231.1 coordinate 14,037, forward strand.
AAGCAGCTCTGAGCCTCCTGTGGGGAATTCCTCCCACATTTTGCCCTCGCACCGAGCTCTTGGGCAGAAGAGAGGGAAGATATTTCCTGCTTTCCTATTTTCCCCTCTAGATATCTCCTCAACGCGAGTGCAGAGAGATTTGGGGCTCATTAACAGCACACCCTGTTATCAGCTGAGTGTCCCAAACCGCCGGGTTTGGATGCCCTGATTTCTCCTGAGTGGGTGGTTTGCGAGGAGGATGCAGTTGGCTCTCTGGAGCGCTGCAAAATCCTCCCTCCGAATATTTAGGTGCTCAGCAGTCCTGAATACTGAAGCCTCGAGGGCGTTTTGGCGTTGGGAGTGTGGAAAACGAGGAATCCTGAATGAACAGACTCGTGAAAATTACAGGTTTCTCCCCGCCGTGCCTCAGTTTACTCATCAGTAAATTGGGCTCAGTAATCCCTGGGCTCTCGCCTCAGGGGGCCCCAAGTCAAAATTCTTCAAAGTCCTTGAAGGCACTCGAATGAAAGGCTCTGGAGCTGGTAATTACAGAGCGTTGTGCTTGCATGAGGCGATGAGATAGGGAAACCTCTGCCAGGCCAGGTTCAGAGGAGAAAATCAGCCTGGCTCTGCCAAAGCCTGCGAGGGGAAAGTGGGAAATTTGCTGTTGCCAGTATCAAAATCAGCTGTTGTCATCCAAGGCCATCGCACATGGATTTTTTGCACAGAGCAGGAGCCCCTGCCAGGGCGAGGCTGCTGCTGGTTTGGGGGATTTTCAGGGAGCAGGAGAAGAGGCAGAACCTCCCAGCTCAGCCCCATTAACCCAGTCGAGCTCTGCTCACTTCCCTAAGCTCCATTTTTGGCTCCTTTCCTTGAAAAACATCTTCTCGAGGAGAGGGAGAGAGGGAGAAAGGAGGTCAGCTGTGTCAGAGGATGTTTTGCCTGTCTCCCTTAGGACTCGGCTATGGATTTAACACGAGATTTCCTTGAAGCCCTGGGAAAAAAAAAGCCGGCTGCAAATTGTAGGTCAGAGCTGTGACTCAGCCCGTGGTTTGTGCCCAGCTCTGGGAGGGAGGAGCAGCAGTTTGGGTTGGTTCTGCCCTGGGCAGGGGCATCTCCGAGCTGTGCCGGCTCCCATGGGGTTGCTGGATTTGGGAAGGGGGTGGGAGCAGGGTTTTGCTGCATCCCACCCCTCGTGCCCTTGCTGAAAATGTGGCCTTCAGAGGTTGATTTTCCTCCCCTGTGCCCTGCCTGGCGTTGGGCTGGGGAGGAAAACATCAGGAGTCTGATATTTTGTCTGATTTTCCAGTTCAAAGGCATAAACACCCCTCGGGTCTTCCTTTGCTCGATCACAGGAAAAGCTCGGAGACCCCTCACGGCTCATTCTGCTGACACCTCTTTCAGAGGTGCCACTCAGGAGCTTTGTGCATCGAGGAAGTTGTCAGCACGAGATGATAAACTATGAGGTGCCGGCGCTCTCGCTAAGGGCCCATTAAAAACGAGACACCTTTGAATTCGTGGGGTAATAACAGGCACGGGGAACGGGTTATTGGTCTCTTTTTCAGCAGAGAAATGATGAATGTTCCCGCGGAAAGAAGCGCCACACCCCCTCGAACGAGACACCCTTCCCTCCGCCATCGAAATTCCTGGGTCGGGGGAAAGGATTTGATTTCACTGCGAACACTCAGCCAGCACAAATATGTGCTAGGTGCAAGAGCCACCTGTTCCCGGCACAAACCCGGCGGCGAGATGTGCAGGGAGCGAAGGGTGCGAGGCAATTTGGCTGTCACTCATCCGCTCAGGAGCTTCGGAGTGACACATGCAGGAAAACTCTCACTTGTGGGGAAAAGCGCAAACAACTTTTACCGTTTCCTTTCCTAAATAAAAAATAAAATCAAATCTCATTGCACAAAAAAAAAAAAAAAGAGAGGTAAAAAATCTTGGGTCAATGTGGTTTTGCCCATCTTACAAGGGGCTGAGCGTGGCCTTTGGAAATCCCACTGCTGATGACTTGGCTCAATGCTAATCTCCAGCTCTTTTGATCTTTGTACATTTAGGGCTTGACCTGGAGTCTGGAGAAATTAATGGGAGCCTCTCTCTCCCTCTCACTGGGTATTGGCTTAGGGACTGATGGATTGATTTTTTGCGTTTGTTGACTGTGCCTGCATTGCGGACTCGGAGTACGCCATGAAAGTTTAATGGAATATTAAAATGGGATATTTGTTGTTGAGAGTGACCCTGTGTGTCACGCACGAAAAACTGCGCGTTTGGGAGTGTCCCCTGAATGTCCTTCACTCCCTCTGAATCTTTCCAGCCCTGAGCTCCATCCTCAGGACTTCTTTGGCTGGACAAACCATGAGCGTGGCAGGTCTCGAGCAGGGTTAGGAAATGTTTGGGGTTTCTGAGCACACCTGGAAATTATTCCTGGGTTTAACCCTTCCAACCTTCCCGGACGTGGCCATGGAATAAACGCGGATTGGCCGTGTCTCGGAGAGACGCAGCAAATCCAGCACTCCTGGGGTGCCCTGAACGTGTTTTGGGCACCCTAGGAAGGAATTCCAGCATGTTTGGGATGCATTCCCATTGGGAAATCCCAGGTGGACACGGGTGAATCTGCACCAGGAGGTTGCCGCAGCCAGGCTTTGGTCCAGGGAGGTGAGAAGTGGTGGCTCTGACGGAGCAAAGCCGGCTGTCAGCACTGGCCCCTCCACAGCCCCAGCAGCTCCAGGGATCCCAGAACGCGGGAGGGAAGTGGTTTTTCCTGAGGTGAGGTCCTGGTCGGTTAAAGGAACGAGGAGGAGACCTCAGCCTTGGCTTTGTGGTTGATGGGAGAGCCCCAAACCCCCAAAATGCACACTGTGTGTGAAGTTCTGGATGGTCATGGCTGAGTAAGAACCTCCATGGAGAGAATAACTCCTCATGGTCGTGCTCCTGGATTGATGCCTCCCTTGAAAATGATGCCTCCCTTGAAATGTCACCGCATCAGCTCCAGAGTGGCTGGGAAAAGGGGATTCCAAATTGTCCTGTACTCCATCCTCTTCCCTCTTTGTCTCTTCCCTGAGAGGATTTGCTCCACAGGGTAATGATGCAAATTCATCTGCATGTTCTCATTGCACAGACAAAACACAAAACATTAATTTTTTTTAAGTTTCCAAAGGGTATCCTTGGCCTCCTCTCTTCCTGCAATGTCTTCATGGGCAGAGTCATCCCAGAAAGCCTCAGCCTCCAGACAGGAATGCAGCAGGGAGAGGCATGAAAAAATTTCCCAGACTCTAGGAGGTTTTTAACTCCTCTCTCTATCCCCCATTATCTCTTTGTGATCCCCTCACCGGGCTGAGCGTTACCACAAACGATGTTATCTCGTGATTACTGCGGAGGTGAAATGGTGATTTATTAATCCTGATTATCTCAGGGAAGGCACACTGAAGCTGCACAGCCCATTTTCCTGGCCAGAGACTGCGAGCTCACCTATTAAGAGGAGACAAGCTGTGAAATCTCTCTGCAGGCATCTGAAGAAGCCCTGAGAGAGATTTTCAGAAGTGCCGAACCCTCAGATGTTCCCGAAGATTTTAGAGGAATCTCGAGTGCTTGCCTCTGGCCATAACCCCATTCCAGGGCGCAGGGACCTGTTTGCAAATCCCCGCACTTGCCTCATTCGGGGCAGGTTCTCGATGCTTTCCTAGCCCGGGGCAGGCAGGAGTTCTCCTGTGAGGCATTCCCAGTCTTTTCTGTTGAAACTCTTTGTGTCATTGGGAAATCAGTGCTGCAACGAGCCCGACAGGGAGCTGAGAAACCTCTGAGGGGGGTTTTGTGTAAGAACTGGTGCCTTTGGCTCCTTTGTGCGCTGCAGGAGGAGGAATCCAGCTGGAGATCTCCAGCAGAATGTGGCACTGAGCAAACTTCGGGTGAAAATGCTTGGAACAGCTTGGGAGCTGTTGTTTTTTCTGTGCCCGGGAGCACGGTGGGATCTATCAGACCTCAGTTATGCGCTGCCATGCCAAGGGGATTTTTTGGGGTCTCTGACAGCGGTTTCAGGCACCCACGCTGGAGCAGAGCCCCCCAAGGAGCTGCTCAGCACTCTTGGATGAGGTCAGGCGAGGAGATGTTGGGCTGCGCTGCTCGCTCACGAGATGCTTTTGGCCGGGGGCTACCGAAACATCTTCCAGAGGACCCTCAGCACCACCCCCGTGCCCTCGGCAGCCTCCCAGCGCTGAGTGCTCCTGGCTCCGGCTCTGAGGAGGGCTCTCAGCAGCCACTCGGAGGTGGCAACAGCTCCTTGGGGTGGGACATGGGGAATGCAGCCCTCGGCCTCTCCACGGATGAAGATGGCAGCCGGGCCCGGCCGGATTCCGGAGGCATCTGGACAGCCTCTGTCATCGAGGGCGAGACAGGGCCTGAGCGGGGTTATCTCCTCTCTGCCCGCTCGTCTGCGAGGGGACAGCCAAGAGCAGGAGGAGGCTGGTGACACAGACCTCGGGCACCCTGTGCCACCAAAAAACACTAAACAAGGTCTCCCCGGGCTCGGCTGGGATATTCCTGGGGTGGAGGGCGGCTGGGGGAGCCCAGCGGTCGGGTGCAGCTCTCTGTGCTCTGTAAGAAAACGGGGGAGAGGGAGAAGGCAGCAGGAGGGGCGGCGGCGGGGGAGGACGGAGGGGAAAAAAACCAACAAAAAACCAACAAAAAGCACAACAAAAAAAGCCGAGTGAACCTGCTGAGTGCCCAGACTGCGCGGCACCACTGGCCATTTCTGCAGGCTCTAGGGGCTGGCGGAGGAGGCTGTAAGGACAGGTGTAAATCTGTCCTGTCATTCCTCCCTCCCAGCATCTTCTCACCTGAAGGGCTCCCATTTGTTGCGGAGAGCAAGCAAATAACCCCGGCCGTCGCTTTGACTCGCCGAGGGCATGAAAAGACGCCCCGTGCCGCCGGTTAACCTCGGTCCCCTGGCTGTCCCCTCCCGCGTGGGGCTTTTACAGCCGGCCCGAAAGTAAATCCCCCCCTCCAGCTGTTTGTTAAAGCAAAGCAAATAAGGGCTATTACAGCCCCGACCCAAATCCACTTGTTTGCAGTCTGATTTTTAACTGTCATCCCAGCAGAGAGAGGGCAGGGGGAGGGCTGCGCGCCGGCCCCAGCCCAGGGCAAGGGGGGCCATTTGTCTGCCAGGAGGAGAAGGGGTTTCGGCAGCTTCCAGGGCGCTCTGGGGCAGGCAGGGGGATGCTCCGGGCCTCTCGGAGCCGGGGGAACATCTGCGAAACGACCCCGAAGTGTTGTCGGGCGGAGCCGTGACCCCAGGCGAGGCAGCTCCCTTCTCCCAGCTCCTTCCTCTCCTCCTCATCTTCCCCTCGCAAACTGCGCCGCTGATTTTTTTGTCCTCAGAGCGGGAGCGAGGATTCCTCGCCCTGTTTGAGGAGCCATCCGCAGCGTCGGCCTCCCCATGGTTTTCATTAGCGGCTGGATGGTGTGTTTCCCATCAAGCGCAACTTTAATCTCGACCGAGTTCTGAAAAAGCCGAAGGTTTGCAGTTTTCTTCGGCCACCTTTGATTATTGCTCCTTCTCGTTTTCCGACTCGATATTATGGATCCTCCCTCCTGGCCGAAGCCTTTAATGGCCCGGTCCATCCCCGCTCCCCCAAGTCCCCATTCCGTGGATGTAGCAAACTCTAATTAATTATAACTTATCTCATGACTTGTCAGCATCACATGTTTGATCCCGTTTAGAAACCATATTCCCAGGGGACGGGAAGGCTCGGGAGTGGGTTGATGCTACTCAACAGTGATTTAATGGACGCATTAATGCCGAGACAGATAACTGTGTAGCCATGTTAAGTAATACATCAAGAATCCTTCCAGAGAGGCAACTTTACAGGTCACTGCAGAACTGCTAACTGATATTAACCCGCCTCGCATTGTGCTGCGCCTACGGGCGCTGGGAGTTCACACACTTCCTTTTGTCCACGGTTTTTTTCGAGCAGCCTCTTCCCGTTCCCCCCTGGAAGCCACGGCGATATTAGACGCCTAATGACAATGGTTCACACGCGGGGGTGGGGTGAGCGGGACAGCGGGCTCGTTAGCCGGGTGGCTTTTAAGCACGCCCAATTACCGGCCCGGAGGAGGCCGGGGCAGAGGCTGCTGCCCGGCCGCGGGGATGCTCCGGGCTCTGCCGGGCTGTCCTCGGGCCCTGCTGGGTTGTCCCCGGGCTCTGCCGGGCTGTCCCCGGGCTCTGCCGGCTGTCCCCGGCCCCGCGGGTCCTCCCGGGCACGAACCGAGATGCGCTCCCATTCCAAACCCTCCTCTCCCCAAACCCAGAGGTTTTTATCACCTTCCTGCACCTCGGGAGAGGTTCCTGCGCCGGGAGGGATGCGAGCACAGCTCCCGGGGAGCTCAACCTCCCTTCTGCCAAACCCTGGCGGGATGGGGGACACCGGGGACTTGCACTGGTGGCCCCAGAGGTGGCCGGGAGCGCGGTAGCAGCGCCGGGGGCGGCTGCGCTGTCCCCGGCGGGCCAGTCCTTGCTCAGCCCCGGAGGAGGGGTTAGGGTTAGGGTTAGGATTAGGGTACCCGCAGGATAAGGATTGTCCTAACTACCAGCAGCAGGGTGCCGCGGATTTTACCGTGCGGCACGGTCCGTCTGTCCGTCCCTCGGGCTCTGCCAGCCCCACGCGGGATGCCGGGGGATCTGCACCCGGGGTTCTCCCGGCCCCGTCCCGCTCGGTGACACGGAGCGACCCGCGAGAGGTCTCTCCGGACACCCGGCACCCCTTGCCAGGGCTCCCCTCGCCACCTGGGAGCCCGCACGGCGGCTCAAGGGGGGACACCCGCACCCAGCCGGGAGCTCCCGCGGGCTGAGGGCTCCCCCTCTCTGCTCCCCTCGCTCCATCCCGGCTCCGCGCCGCTCCCGGGCACACCCGGGGGACCTCGGGTGCGGCTCCCCCCGCCCCGCAGCCCCCGGGTTCGGGAACAACATTCACTGCGGAAGGTTTTCCTCCCGTGCGGGCTCCTCTCCCGGGACCGAGGGGAAGGCGCTGCCGCATCCCTCGCTCGTTCCCATTTCTTTCCCCTCTCCTGCCAGGCGGACCCTCCAGGGCAGGCGGAGGGAGGGCTGAGCCTGGGAATGAATTCACCTGGCTGAGAACGAAGGGAAACTCCGCGGCTCAGCCCGGGGACACCCCGGCGGGGCTGCGCTGGCCTGGGGCCGCCGGGCTGCGCCGCCTGCCCGCCGGGGCGGCCCGGAGAGGCAGCGGGTGATACGGCGGGACTTCCCTGAGTTCCCTGAGGAAAACAGGCCGGGAAGAGGGAGCAGCAGCCGGGAGCGGAGCCGGGCTGGCGGCGGGGCGGGCGGGGAGCGGCGGGTGGGCAGCGGGGAGCGCCCTGTCCGGCGCCGGGGGCAGAGCACCCTCCGGACACGGCCCGGCCCTTTCCCGGCCCTTCCCCGGCTCTTTCCCGGCCATTCTCCGGCCCTTCCCCAGCTATTTCCCCGCTCTTTCCTGGCTCTTTCCCGGCCCTTCCCCGGCTCTTCCCCAGCTGTTCCCAGGCTCTTCCCCGGCTCTTTCCTGGCCCTTCCACGGCTCTTTCCCATCTCTTTCCCGGCTCTTTCCTGGCCCTTTCCCGGCCCTTTCCCATCTCTTTCCCGGCCCTTTCCCAGCTCCGTGGGAAGGCAGAACCCGGGGCACTGCGGAGCCCCAGCCCTTCGAGCGCAGGGAGCCCCACGTGCCCGTCTCGGCATCTCCGCCGCCGCCTCCCAGCTCCTGGCACGGCTTTGCCCACTCGGGAAAAAAGGGGATTCTTATTTTTTTTTTCCTCTCGGGCCGTTCGCAGGGCGGAGGGGAGGGAAGGTGGTGCGGTTCGCGCAGGTTGCGAGGGGAGGATTGTGTGCCACTGCTGATTAAACGCTCTCCCCGAAAGATGGTATCCGACATGAGATAATGAGGCTCTGTGACCGGCCCCAGGTTCCCTTTAAGTTTTCCCATGGACCCGAGCTGTCGCCAGTTCACAAAACGACAGTGTAAGCCAGCACCACGCTACTCAGATCCAATTTACGGCGCACAAAAGCTGATCCCCAAATCCCCACTAACAAACCGGGACCCGCAGACAATTCCGATAATGTTTAGTTTTTATTCATTTCTCGACTAATTAACTGGAATCCCACCTCCTCTTCCCCCCTCTTGACAGTGCCCAATTAATCCGCAATGTATGTCAAAGGTCTGGAGCCCACTGTAAACTGCTAAACCTTTTGCAAAGATTTGTGTGTCTCTCTATTGATCTGATTAGGACGGCGATGCTTTTTCCTCGCTGTTACTGCGTGAAAAATAAAACTGTCGCGGGTTTGGGTGGTTTGTTTTTTTGGTTTTTGATTTTTTTTTTTTTTTTACTGTCCCGAAAGCTTTACTTTCTCCAAGTCTAATAGGATTTCTCCGAGGCGCCTTCAAACCTCCTGGCGTGTCCGTGACTCACAGCGGCTCCGAAGGGAATCGGGCGAAATGAAGTTATCTGCGAGACAGGAGCGGAGCGTGTGTGTGCGCGGTGGGGGGGTGCCCGAGGGGGGTCAGCCTAAATTTGGATGTGCTCAGAATTGGCTCGCCTTGAAAAATAAACAGGAGCGGGGAGGGATAAAAGTAGGGAATTTTTTTTAATTTTTTTTTTTAAATAAACTTTTTTTGTGTGTGACAGCGACTGGGAGCGCGGCGGAACGGAGCGATCCCCGCCAGCCGCCGCTGCCGCCCACCCCGCTCCGCTCGTCGCAGGGTTCTGGGGGCAGCTCGTTTCTAATCTTCGGAGGGAGCGAATATAAAAGAGGAATTTATTAGCTTTCAGGCCATCAGAGGAATAAACATTGATTTTATTGACCTAATTATGGGCCAAATGACTCCTTCCATCGATCACGTAAAATACTTCATTTGGAGAAAACCAGGCGCAGGCGCCCGGAGGCGGGGAGGAGAGCGGGTGGATGTGCTGCGAGAGGGGGGGAAAGAAAAAAAAAAAAAAAGCAAAAGCTAGAAAATGTATGGAGGGGTTTTAATGCAGTTAACGTGCCCGGCGCGCTGGAGCTCGAGCCCCGTCTCGCAGACGTTACGGTGCGGATGTTTTGCAAACTAAAGCTTTTATGTCGAATTCCAATCCGGCCAGTCAATTTGGCTAAAATAGCATTAAACAAATGGACAGCGGTTTATTTCTATTCCCCCCCGCGCACACACACACACACGCTGCATTTTATAGACAGAAAAGAATGACTTGAAATGTATTTTACAAGCGCAGGACAACACGTCGTTTCAGCCCGAGAGCAGCGATTTCTCGTAATTAGAGTAGGCTCGACACTAATAAAGAAGCAAACAGGCTCTTTTTTATGCTGGGACCCAGCTACTGTCCCCAGCGCTGTGCTGCGCCCTGGGGTCGCAGTGGGAGTGGGCGGTGGGCGCACCTGCCCTGGGGAGGGGGCACCGAGGGGCCACCGGCTCCTCTCCTGGGCTGATCGGGAGGAGCAGAACTCCTGAAAAGCAATTTTTAATTTTTTTTCTTGGCTGGTGGGTGACAGCGAGACGTGACTTTGGATTTATTTGCTCGAGGGGTTATTTTTTTTTTTTTTTGGCGGGGGGTGGTCACTGTGATTCGCGGGATGAGAGATGCTTTTGGCAGGGTGTTTGCTCCCTTCTCGTGTCACCTGAAATATTAGCTCGCGTACACCTTCACCCAGCCCTCGCTCCGGCGGGGGAGGGTGGATATTTCCAGCCCAGCTGTTTTGAAGAACGGATCTTTCCCTTTTCCATCCCCAAGTTTGGCTCAGCGCTTCTCTTGCCCCGCCGCGTTCTTCCTCCCTCCTGACGAGCTCGGGAGCTGCTCTGACCAAACTTTGACCGCCAGGATCTGAACTTTCCCCATCCCCATCTCCTTCCTCACCACGGTCCCCCGGGGCCGGTTATCCTGGTCACCCGCGGGTTCCCGGCGCTGGAGCGGGGATGCTGTGCCCGTGGCTCTGTCTCAGCCCACGAACTGAGGCTGTCACCTCTGAGAGCTCTTTTATTGCGATCCGTTCGGATGAGCGGGGCCGCTGCTCCGGGCAGGGCCGGGCCGGGGATGCCCCGGGCCGGGGGAGCCGGGGGAGTCGAGGGAGCCGGGCCTGGGGGTGCCCCGACCCGGGTCTGGGGAGCCGGTGGAGCCCCGGGCAGGAGGAGCCGGAGGAGCCCCGGGCCGGGGGAACCGGGGGAGCCCAGGGGAGCCGGGCCGCCCAGGTGAGCCCCGCTCGGGCAGGTGTGAGGCGGCGGCCGCGGCGCCATCCCGTGGCCAGAGCCCACGGAGCCTCTGCGGGGGCCAGCCCAGCCCCCGGCGGGACCCCCGCGCCCCCCCCCCCTCCCCGGCTCAGGCGGCG
>VYZT01054231.1:32632-50464 GCA_013400735.1 Pomatostomus ruficeps
GGGCGGGGGGGGGGCTGCGTGGGGGGGGGGGCCGGGGCCGGGGGGCGAGGCGGGCCCCCAGCACCCCCCTAGAGGCGGGCGCTGCCGGCCCCTTCCCTCCTCCCTCGCTGCGCCCTCCCCTCTGATCATGTTGACATATTCACACGGCCCCAAGTACTAGTGATGCTTTGCTGCAGCGTTACAGTTTCCGACACCTTCTTTTTATAACTCGGCGCTGTCCCCCTCCACCCGAGCTGTCAGAACCCCGCCTATGGAGCCTCACAATTGGTCCGAAAGCGTCAAAGAGCCAATCAAGGCGGCTCCAGCTCCCCTGTAACCCACAACACATCCCTACGATCGGGTGCACGCAGAGCACAGACTCACAGGGAATTCTCAGAGCCGAGAGGCTCCTTCTCCCTCTCTCTTCTCTCTCTTTCTCTTTTCCTCTCTTTCTCCCTCCCCCCTTTTTTTCTCTTCCTTTCTCTTTCCCTCTCTCTTTCTCTCTCTCTTTTGCGGAGACAACAGTATAATTCTGCCAGATTTTTAATTTTTTTTTTTTAAGGCAGAGCGAAAGAGAAAGAGAGGGGGGAAAATAAATTGAAAAAAAAAAAGGAAAAAAAAGGAGGAGGGTGAAAGAAAGAAGAGATCCTGATGGAAATCAGGGCACCCTGACCAGCTCCTGCTTGGGGAGCGAGGAAGGCGAGGCGGAAACGAGATTTCCCTACAAGTTTTTGCTGCTGAACGTTGCTCGGGAGCCTTCCTCGGCCGGCGAGGGGGGGTGGGTTTGTTTGCTTCTTTCTGCTTTCCCTCCTTGCCCAGCCTCTGCTCGGCAGCCTGAGCGCACGGAGGAAAGGTGGAGGGGTGGGGGGGAGGGGGAACACAGCCAGCCACCCCAAAAGAAAACCCAGCTTCGAGCCGGCACCCTCCGCCACGGAAGAAGAGAAGGGGGATTGGGACTAAGAGAAAAAAAGAAGATTAAAAAAAAAAGGATTTCGGCTTGTCCAGCCCTCCCGCGGCAACAGGAGCAGCCAGCGAACCCGGTGGATTTTTTTTTTCTCTTCCCTTCTTCGGCGTTTCTTTTCCAGCGCGAGGACTTTCACTCGGGGAAAAAAAAACGCAAACAACTGAAGAGCAAAACAAAACCTCGGAGACCGAACGCGAGAGAAAGCAAGACTCATAATGAACAATCCTGTTAATCCGCTGTCCCGAGGGCTGGGGATGTGCCCCGGCTCGGGAAGTTGTAGGCTGTAGAAGTTCTGCCTCTCCCTCATGTACTGTGCTGTTTAGAGCTTGTTTCCCCCAACCTTATTTTTATTTTTTAAATATTTTTTTTTGGTGCTTTATCGCTGTTATTGTTATTCTCTTAATTTTTCTTCTTCGTGATGTGCTGTTAGAAACCACTCCGGGACTACTCCAGCAGTAGGAAGACCGAGGAGTGGAGTGGATGAATTTACCGATGAGAGATCCAGTAATCCCTGGGACGAGCATGGCTTATCATCCTTTTTTACCGCACCGGGCACCGGACTTTGCCATGAGCGCTGTGCTGGGACATCAGCCTCCCTTCTTCCCGGCTCTGGCTCTGCCTCCCAACGGCGCGGCCGCCCTCTCCCTTCCCGGGGCTCTAGCGAAACCCATCATGGATCAGTTAGTGGGGGCCGCAGAGACTGGGATCCCCTTCTCCTCCCTGGGCCACCAGGCAGCCGCCCATCTGCGGCCTTTAAAAACTCTGGAGCCCGAAGAAGAGGTAGAAGACGATCCCAAAGTGCATCTGGAAGCGAAAGAGCTTTGGGAGCAATTCCATAAAAGAGGCACCGAGATGGTGATTACCAAATCGGGAAGGTAGGTCCGGCTCGGGGGTTCGTGGTTTTTCCCTCCCTGTCCCCCATCCCTCAGCCTCTGCACCCCGCCAGGGCCAGGCTCGGCTTGCTCCCTAAATCTCCTTTCACCTGGAATTGTGGAGAGCTGGAGATCCGAGCCCGTCTGGGGCTCCGGGCTGCCGGGAAAAGCCCAGCGCGCCCCGGCCCTGCTCGGCGTGTGCAGGGCTCCGAGGGTCCCTTCACGCTCCACTGGCTTAATGCTCGCCGGAGAAGACCGGGAGCAGGAAGAAAATAACTCGGGCTTGGCCGAGGGGTTGGCCTGGTTCTCAGCCTGATCCGCGCGGTTTTTCTTCCTTAAGAAAGGGAAAGGGGAATGAAGGAAAAATCCTTGGGAGCGGCTGGTGGGGCAGGAGGGCGGAAAGGCTCGGGGTGTCAGGCTGTGTGCTGGGTTTGTGCCGGCTGATTTTATCTGGGAATGCACAGAAAAGCTGCGAAAACTCCTGCAGCCGCCGCAGGAGTGGCAGGGAAGGGTTTGCAGCTCCGCGCTGCCTCGTCCCTGTATTTATGTAACCTTCACGTGGGAATGAATGAACACACACGGCGAGTCCACGCTCGGCGTTGCTGCTTTTTTTTATGGGTTTGCCCGTGTGAAATCCCGCTCCATATTCGCTACTCATTGACATCTGGACTCTTTTACAACCCTGCCTATTGCTGTGATGATACGCGGGGTGGAAACCCCCTTTTGCACCCGGCTGTTTCTCTAAGGGGCTCTCGGAGAGAAACCTCCCGAGCCCTCCACATGTGATTTGCCAGGAGAATGACTCGAGGAAGCCACTCCTGAAAAGTCTTCTTAGATGGCCTTCAGCTGCCTATTTGCAAAGCACCAGTTGCAGGCTCAGGAGGGGAAAAAAAAAAATAAATACAAGCCCTAAAAGCAGCAAGGAGAGAGAAAAAAAAAATTCTCCTCGCCCATTTTACAGCTTTCCCGAAGTTTTTGCTGTTAATTGTGGTCAAAAGTTTTTTTCGCGTGAAAGCCTCGGCCAGCATTAAGGGCTCTTACATGTTGCAAAGTCATGTGTTTCCTTTTAAGTTGAGATTTGCCGAATGCCAAGCGCTCGATATAATAAACAGCAAATTTGTGGTATCCTGTTGCAGTTGGGAGCCGGGCTCCGGGAGCGGGGTTTGCAGGGAGCCCGCGGCACACGGGGAGATCCCCGGGAGGCCGGAGCGTGCCGAGAGCCGCCCTGGCCTGGCTGGGAGATTTTTATTCTCCTCCATAGAGTGCAAAACTCCGCTCTTCACCGGGAAATGGGGTTGGAGCAGTTCAGAGGGTTTATTTTATCGGGGTGCGATCAGCTCCCGTTTCTTTGTTCAGCAGGCAAAAAGGAAACTAAGGAGGGTTCAGAGAGCCCCGAATGGGCCTTTGCTGTTCAGGAATGGCAGAGAGAGGCAGGCGCCCGCTGATTTCCAGGGAATGCGTCCCTCTCGCATCCAGGGACCATTTTCTCCTGCAACTTTGGAGCGTTTGAGGAACCTTTTCGCTGGGGGCGTGGGGGGGANTCCTCCATTTAAAGTGAGATGCACTGGACTGGATAAAAAGGCCAAGTACATTTTATTGATGGATATCGTGGCGGCTGACGATTGTAGGTACAAATTCCACAATTCCCGGTGGATGGTAGCCGGCAAGGCTGACCCTGAAATGCCAAAGAGAATGTACATCCACCCGGACAGCCCGGCCACCGGCGAACAATGGATGTCCAAAGTCGTCACCTTTCACAAGCTGAAGCTCACCAACAACATCTCTGACAAGCACGGATTTGTGAGTGCCTTTTACACCTTCCTCTGCCCCCCTTTTCCCCTCCCTCGCTGCCCGGCCGGAGCGGGGGGTCCCGGCGGGAGGGGGGGTCTGCCCGGAGCACGGCGGCCGCTGGGCCCCGCTGGCAGCTCCGGTGAGCGGCCGAAATGTGGGGAAAACGGGGCAAAAAGAGCTCCCCGAGCGGCCATGGGGCCGGTTTGTAGCAATCCTTGATTTTTCCTGCTGCCGGGGTCAGGATTAAAGCCCGGAGTTTACTCTGTAACCTCCCCGTGCCATGCAGCCTTAACTTCAGGGATACATTTCCAGCGGAGCGCAACTCGATCTTTTCTCAGAGCTGCGGTGACTTTCTATATCTAGATATATTTTTAATAAAGTCGATCACACTTTCTGAGCGCAGGAAAACGATATGCGTGTGTGTATAAAGGGCTTAAAGGCCTAAGTGCGCAAACGTTTAAATCTATATTAATCTGGATAATGTAAAGCAAGCCGGAGTGAAAATAAACAGGCACCAAAAGCAGAGGTCAAGTTGCCCATTCATGTCTCTCCACTCCTTTACATTTACCGGGTGTGCGGAGATAAAAACTTAGCCCGAGAGTGAAATCAAACAAACCTGCTGATAAGTGCTCCGCCGATCCTGGCCATTTCTTTCTGCTCCTGGGAAAGCCTCCGCCTCGGAGCCGGGGCTTTGCCGCTGGTGGCCGCGGCCGGGGGATCTCTAATGTGCCGAAGATTGCATTTGCTGCCCGTGATTGGATTAGGCGATGCATTTTTGCCTTTCGCAGAAGGCCCTAAGTGAATTGGGGCGCGCAATTAGCCCGAGCCGAGGCTCTCGGGGTGGTGTTGCAATCGTAGCTGTTGCTGTCGCTGCTGCTGCTTTACTTGGTTTTATTTTTATTTCTTTTTTACGCTTCGAAATCAAAAGGCTTTGCTACCCGAGTCCAGATGGATTCTCCCCCTGTCCCAGCAGGGGATTCCCCCCTCTCCCCTCTCCTCCGGGAGCTCCAGCCAGAGCCGAACCCCGGCGAGCTGGAGCTGTCAGGACTTTCAGGCGGATGCTGCGAGGCGTGTGCGCGTTCGGAGGGTGCTTGGCGGGGAGGAGGAGGAGGATTGAGGGGAGAGGAAGGAGAGGGAAGGCAAATTAGGAGGAGAAAGTGCCGGTGGCTCGGGGGAAACGCTGCTGCTGCTGACCGTCTTCTTTCCCTCCCCGCTGCCCGCCGCTGCTCGCCCCCCAGACCATTTTAAACTCCATGCACAAGTACCAGCCCCGCTTCCACATCGTCCGGGCCAACGATATCCTCAAGCTCCCCTACAGCACGTTCAGGACCTACGTGTTCCCGGAGACCGAATTCATCGCAGTGACCGCATACCAGAATGATAAGGTAAGGAGATTAAGAGAGGATTTGTTTTACGCGTTTTGGCTTTTAAGAGAACTTTTACTCCGCGCTGTTCCCTGAAAACTCACGAAGCCCATCCCGCTCTTCTCTCTCTCTCTCCCCCCCTCATCTTTCCCCCCAAAACCTCCTTGATCCAACTTCGGGAAGGCGCTGGGGGAGGGGGTCGAGCACTCTCCTGATACCGACCTCGGGGAAGGCAATTAAAAGGAGGGAGGATTGGGGGTGGAGGCGAGAATGTTTAGAGGTTTTCTGCTTTTTTTTTTTTTATTTTCCCGGTATCACTCCCCAGTATGAGGAAAAGGATGGGGTGGGGTTTGCTGCTTTCAGTGTGGATTTAATCTAAGACGCATCAGGGGAAAAAATAATGATAATAAAAAAGTCTCGGCTCCGTGTGTCGAAAGACGGAGCGGGGAGAGCAGCGGGGCTGAGATTTTGTAATTCTTCCTGGCCTTTGTGCTGTTTTAGCTCCTTTAACAGCAATTGGCAATAAGGCTGGAGCGCACGTCTGGTTCCTATTATTATTATATTATGATATTTTTTTTTTTTTGCATCCTGCAGCGTTTTATTATTTTTTGTGGTGCACAAATATGCACTGGTCAGAGAGGGGTATCTCGCTCGAATTTAGCTGCAAGGGCTGAAAAACGCCCGCGTGAGAAACTTTTGCAGCGCTGCAAACGCCGCCCTTGCACCGCTGCTGCTTTATTGCCGCTCGCGACCAAGGTGGTACATTCGGGAGGGTGGCAAATGGCGAATTTACGATAATTAAGTCAAGTGGGAGGAAGCGAAGGAGCCAAAAAAGGGGCTTTGATTTGGTTTGGGTTTTTTTTTTTTTTTTTGCTGTCCGTGAATTACAACTTTGCGTTGGCGCGCGTTGAGCGCAGGGGCGAAAAAATAATTCAGCTCTGGATGCTCAGCGCCCGCTCGCTGTGGCTCCCCCGCGCCCCTCGCATCCCTCACCGTAAAATTTGGGGCTGAAAAGGGAGGGTTTGTGCCCTTCTGCCCTCGGTTTCCCAAAATCCGCTTCCCCCTCGGGGCTCGGGCTCTTTCCCTCTCTCTCTGCGGCCGGGCACTCGCAAGGAAACGGAAAGAAAAGGAGCGTGCAGAGAGGAGATTTTGCTTTGGGACTCCTCAGCAGGGCCGGGCGCCCCGCTCTGTCAGCTGGCCCGGCGTGGCTGAAGGACAGAAATGAGAGTATTTGTGGGATTGCCATGAAATCGGCGTGCGGGAGCGGCGGGGAGCCCTCGGCTCGGCGCGGGGGGAGCGGGAGGCACGGCCGGGAGGGAGCACCTGGATTAAAAGTCCCGCTGGCTCCCAGCAGTGGGGTTTTCCTGCTCCTTGCTGATCCCGGTGTGCGGCGGGGAGGGACCCGGGAGCCGGGGCCGGTCCTGCCCGCGCTCGGCCGCAGGCGGGGTTTCCTTTGCGGGGTCCTCCTCTGCTCCTAAATTGTGCGGTTGCTGTGCTCGCAGGACCGGGAATGGAGCGGGGGGAGGCAGAATTCCCGATCCTACTGCTCGCAGCCCGGTCCTGGACGGGGAATGGAGCGGGGGGAGGCGGAATTCCCGTTCCCACTGCTCTCATCCCCTTCCCACCTCTCTCATCCCGATCCCACCTCTCTCATCCCGATCCCACCTCTCTCATCCCGATCTCACCTCTCTCATCCCCTTCCCACCTCTCTCATCCCGATCCCACTGCTCCCTTCCCATTCCCACCTCTCCCATCCCGATCCCACCGCTCCCATCCCGTTCCAGCGAGCTGAGCCCCGGCCCGGTTGGGAATTCGAGCACCGGGCGCTTGCGGGATGTCCCGCACGCCCCATCCCTCCCCTGAGCCATTCCCTGCCCCGAGGAAACCCAAACGGAAAACTTCCCTGCACAACCCCCCCAAAAAAACGCGAGCTGGCTCCTGGCACCCCTGGCGCCCCAACACACACAGAGCATAATGCGATTATATAAAGTATTTTATTATAGCGAGGGGGTGGGTATGATTCCTTTGCGGTTTAATTACGGCGTTTAAAGAGTTTTAAGCGCAGGCATAACTCGCATGGATCTCGTTGCACGGCTCAATTAATTCCGATGCGGTGGCAGCAACACGGGGCTCTTTCATTGCCACCACCAGCAGGGTCACCGCCAGCCCGGCGGGGGATTGGGGGCGAGCAGCCTCCGAAGAGCTCCGAAAACACAAAGGTTCACCCCAAAAACAGAGACCTTTGCTCCCTGCCCTGTCCCGCTCCTGCCAGCACTGGGAGAACTGTGAAGATTGGTTTTTTCTGTTGTTTTTTAACACAAAAATCTCCTTATTCAGCCCCAACCCCCTGGCTATTTTTTTTTTTCTCTCTCCATCCTATAGATCACCCAATTAAAAATCGACAACAACCCCTTTGCCAAAGGTTTTCGGGACACCGGGAATGGCAGGAGGGAAAAGAGGTGAGTCTGGCTCGGTCGTGCCTCGTTTGGTTTCCATGTGTTAAGCTCGGGAACACGAGCAGAGGTCAAAATCACCTCGCCTCGCCTCCAAACCACACTTCCCCCCGCCAAAATCCATAAGGATCTTGGCGTTAACAACCTCGGACGGCTTGCCTGGGAATCCTCTCCTGCTTTCCACGCTGGGTTTTCACCTCACAGGGGGACGAGCGGCCAAGGGGAGTGCGGCACACTGAGCAAATATTACCCAAAAAAAGAAGTTTCCCCCTAAAAATTCCAGAGGGAATATCATGGATCTGGGACTGGGGAATAGGGAAATGTGAGGGCTGAGCGCTGCTTGAATCTCCTCTGGCGTTTTTCTGCGTGGAAAAGAGTAAAACGCGGAGGAGAAACGTAGAAATTAACTGCTTGGACAGAGGTAGCTCATGAATATGGAAGTAATTAATGAGAGAAGATTTTTTATTTTTTTACCAAAAGCAGCAGGACACAGTTTGTGCCCCAGGTAGGCAGACAGAACTCGTTCTGATGGGACTCCAGATTTTTATTTTTGATATAAGAAGAAAATACAAGGAGAAAAAAAGAGAAAGGAATAATTTTTTTTTCTTTGATGGGGGATGTGTCTGTTTTGTTGTAGTACAGGAGACAGGATATTTTAGACATTTGCACAGGGGAGCTAGATAGTGAATAAATCGATCTGTTCCTCTTTTTTTTTTCCAAACAAACAACCAAATCAAAAGGAGGGGGAAGGTGATGTAAACGCGGAGGCCTCTGTCCCTGCCCAGCACACACAAACACACACACGCCAGCTCCTCTTGTCCGTCAGCGCGAAAATAAAGCCAGCGCTGGAGCCGCAGGACGGAAATGATTCCTAATTTCTCTCGAAATATAAATAGATTTTTCTTACTCCGGGTTAATTGTTGGCGAAAAGATTACACCGAGCGCCTAACAAAATAACCACTTCCTCGCGATCTTAGCGGCCATTAAAATGGGCTCATATCTCTGGAACATCCTTGCCTTTTAAAAGCTGATCCCCAGGGAATGCTTCCCGCTCCCCTCCTGCCCCTGGTCTTTAATATCAGCCCTCGGCGAGGAGCTGCTGGCGCTTCCAAGAAATCTCCTCTCATTAGCAGCCAAGCCCTGCCTGCCAGAAACGCGCTCAGCTCCTCCTGGGGGACCGTGGCTCTTCATTCCCCCGTGCTGCTCGTGCCCGGGGGGGCTGGGGAGGATGAGGAGGGTCCTGGAGCGCCGGGAGGGGCTGGGGAGGATGAGGAGGGTCCCGGAGCACCAGGGGGGCTGGGGAGGATGAGGAGGGTCCCGGGGCGCTCGGAGGGGCTGGGGAGGATGAAGGGGGCTCCCGGGGTGCCAGGGCCGCTCGCCCAGCGGGGTCTGTGCCCGCAGGAAGCAGCTGACCCTGCAGTCCATGCGCGTCTATGACGAGAGGCAGAAGAAGGAGAATCCCACCTCGGACGAGTCGTCCAACGAGCAGACGGCCTTCAAGTGCTTCGCTCAGTCCTCGTGTCCGGCTGTGCCCGCTGTGGGCACCTCCAGCCTCAAAGGTGAGAGCTGGGGCGAGCCTGGGTGAGCCTGGGTGCCAGCTCTGTGTGGTGACAGATCCTGGCCTGTGCCATTGCCCCCTGGCACTGGCCTGTTCTCCTTCCTTCCCTCCCTCCTGCCTTCCTCCTTCCTCTTTCCTTCTTTCCTCATGTTTTCTCTCTGCTTTCTTCTCTCTCTCTTCAATTTTTCTCCCTCTCCTTCCTTCTTTCCTCATGTTTTCTCTCTTTGCTTTCTTCTCTCTCTCTCTCTCTTTAGTTTTTTCTCCCTCTTTTTCCTTCTTTCCCTCACTCTTCTCGTTTCCTTTCTTCCTCTCCTCCCTACTCCCCCCTGACTCTCTCTCCCTCTGCCTTCCTCACTCTTCCTCTCCCTCTCCCTCTGCCCCCCGGCCTCCCTCTCCCCTCGCCGCACATTCATCCCTCCCCTCCCTGGTTCAGAAAGGAGCCAGCTCGGAGTCAAGGGAGCAAAGACAGACCACGGGGCAAAAGTTCAGAACTGGAGCCACTCCATTAATATTCCTCGCCGAATCTGCTCTTAGAGGAAGGATCTTTCCCCTGGATACAGTCCCGAACTTTGTTATAGAAAAGTCACCCTGGGTTTCTCGGCGCGGGGTTGGGAGCTGTCTGCAGCTCCCTCGGATGGATTAATCCATCCAGGGCCGGGGGGGCAGGGGGAGGAGGAAACAACCTCGTTCTTGTAGTTGCTTCACTCGGGTTTTTTTTGCCGAGCTGAGGGGAGGGGAGCTGGGAGGGGACCCGAAAAGCGAACCAGAGCTTCGCACCTGGGGCGCTGGAATTAGATGAAGTGCGGAGGAATCCAGCGAAGCCGCGCATGTGTTTGGGGAGAAGGGAGGGGGGCCCGAGGGGTGCTGAAGGCGGCTGCGGGGTGTCTCTCTGGGCGTTCGCAAAGTTCGCCTTTTGAAAGGGATGAAAATTTGGAAAACTTCGAAAAACTGCGTAGGAGACTCATCCCCAAGGCCCTTCAGCTCTGCCCCGAGGTTGCTGCTGTCCCGTTCTTTCGCAGCCGGGGAGGGAGGGGGTCCCTGGGGGCTCCCGCAGCCCCGGGGAGCGGAGCCGCTGGCCCCGGGCCCGCCCGGCTGGGGGGTCGCTCCTCCGGGCCGCCGCTTTGTTTCGCAGCCAATTCGGCTGCGTTGTGTTAAAAACTGGGGCTGGCTCGGCCGGGGCGGGCGGTGGGAGCCGGGGGCTGTATTTATTTATGTAATAATAAAAAAAGGGAAGTGTTTCCACACACAAACCTCCGGCCGGCCAGGAAGCGGCTCTGCCCCCCCTCCTCTCCCGGCCCGACGGGGATTTTGGGGGATGCGCGGTGCCGGATCCCAGCCCCGGGCCCCCTTTGTCTTGCAGATCTCTGTCCCAGCGAGGGAGACAGCGACGCGGACAGCAAAGACGATCCCTTGCTAGAAGGCAACGAGTCGGGCAAAATCAGCACGACCACCGCGGCCACCCCAGCGCCCGCCAGCTCGGCTGCCACCGCCGGGGACGACCCCCGGGATAAGGGGGGCAGCCCCCCCAAAAGCCACTTCTTCCCCGGGGACTCGGCGGGGACTCGGAGCCGGGAGAGGACTGAGAAAGCCCCTCCGGACTCCCGGCACAGCCCGGCCACCATCTCTTCCAGCACCCCGGGGGGAAGCCTGAGCGGCGAGGAACTGAAAAGCCCCCTGAGGGACGGGCCCAAAGTAGATGAGAACCGGCTGCTGGGGAAGGAGCCTTTCGCCCCCCTGACGGTGCAAACCGACAGCACGGCCCACCTGAGCCAGGGACACTTGCAGAACCTCGGCTTCCCCCCCGGCCTGGCGGGCCAGCAGTTCTTCAACCCGCTGGGCAACGGGCACCCGCTGCTGCTGCACCCCGGCCAGTTCGCCATGGGCGGCTTCTCCGGCATGGCCGCGGGCATGGGGCCGCTCCTCGCCACCGTCTCCGGGGCATCCGCCGGCGTCTCGGGACTCGACAACACGGTCATGGCCACGGCGGCGGCCCAGGGACTCTCGGGAGCGTCGGCGGCCGCTCTGCCTTTCCATCTGCAGCAGCACGTCCTGGCTTCGCAGGTACCGCCATCCCCCCGCGCCGCCCCTCCCGGCCGGGGGGGCTGCGACCCTGGGGGCAGGGGGGGGGACAGCGGGGACCTCCTTTGGCTTCCCCGCTGCGGTGTCGCCCCTCTCAGAGGCCGCTCACGGGGCTTGGCAGAAGGGAAAGCTCTGGGCGGGGCCGGGGGGGTGACCCAGAGTGATGTCCCTGAGCTCTGCCACCCTCCCCGTGTCCTCCAGAGCCCCCCGAGTGCCAGCGGGGCCGGAGCGGGGCGCAGCTCGGCGCTGTGGGGGGATGTACCCGGGGACGTGCGGAGGGGGGGAGGGTCCAGTCCCGACCCCCAGCCCTCACCTCTCCCTCTTCCCCACTCCCAGATCCGTAATATTCCCACTACCTGCGGGTATAGGGCTGAAGAGAATCACCCAGTGGGGAGAAAGGGGGCAGAGAATCACCCAGTGAGGGGGAAAGGGGCAGAGAATCAGCCAGTGAGGGGAGAGGGGGCAGAGAATCAGCCAGTGAGGGGAGAGGGAGCAGAGAATCACCCAGTGGGGAGAAAGGGGGCAGAGAATCACCCGGTGAGGGGAAAAGGGGCAGAGAATCACCCGGTGAGGGGAAAAGGGGCAGAGAATCACCCGGTGAGGGGAGAGGGGGCAGAGACCTCATTTGTCCCCACGCTGGCCGCGGCGGGGGGGCCGGACAGGGCAGGGTGTGCGGGGCCGGGCCGGGCAGGGTGTGCGGGGCCGGGCAGAGCAGGGTGTGCCCGGTGGGTGTTCCCGGCCTGGCACGGCGGGAGGGCACAGCGGTGCCGCGGGCAGCGTGCGGGCCGGTAACGCTCTGGTGTGTCTCTCTCCTCCCCTCCCGCAGGGCCTGGCCATGTCTCCCTTCGGCAGCCTCTTCCCTTACCCCTACACCTACATGGCCGCGGCGGCCGCCGCCTCCAGCGCCGCCTCGAGCTCGGTGCACCGGCACCCGTTCCTGAGCGCCGTGCGGCCGCGCCTCCGCTACAGCCCGTACCCGCTGCCCGTGCCGCTGTCGGACGGCAGCAGCCTCCTGACCACCGCGCTGCCCGGCCTGGCCGCCGCCTCCGGCGAGCCCAAAGCGGCCGGGCTGAGCGGCAGCCCCGGCTCCGTGCCCCTGGACTCCGCCTCGGACCTCACCAGCCGCTCGTCCACGCTCTCCTCGGGCTCCGTGTCGCTGTCGCCCAAGCTGGGAGGGGACAAGGAGGCGGCCACCAGCGAACTGCAGAACATCCAGCGCTTGGTCAGCGGGCTCGACCCCAAGCAGGACAGATCCCGCAGCGGCTCCCCGTAACCCCCCGGCCGTCCGGGAGCGCATTTCAAACCCGTCTCGCAGTGCACTTTGTTTCAAAGAAACCACATCCTCCACCCCGCCAGTGGTTTTTTGTCCCCCTCCTGTATTATTTTTTTCCCCCTCTTTCTACTTTTTTTTTGTTGTTGTTGAAATATAAAAATCCCGCGGCTTAAAGACAAAAAAAGATCTGGTGGAGCAAGGGGGAAAAAGGGTCGGGGATGAGCGAGCGCTGGGTCGGAGGCTCCTCGCTGCCCGGATCGAGGCACCGGTGGGGTTTGTGGCATCCTCCTTTCATTTGTTTGGGTTTTTTTTATCAGTGTAAAAAAAAAAGAAAACAACGAACCAAAACCAAAACATCCCCCCCCCAAAAAAAAAAAAAAAAAAAAAGACCTAAAAGAAAAAAATAAAACCAACAAAAAAAAAATCAAACAAACTTATGAATAAAAATTAAGTAAGAGAAGTGATTTTTTTTTTCTCTCTCTCTCTCTCCGAAAGGAAAGTGTGTAAGTAACTCGCATATTGGTTCTTCAACAGTTGTTTCCTGGGCGGGTTGGTAACCACAACCCCCTCAGTCGATATTAAGGGAAGCTGTGTGTTTAAAATATTATCGTGATGTCTCCGAGCCAGTTGGTGGCTTTTTTTTATTTTTATTTTTTTTTTGCATGTTCCAGAGTAGTCTGCATTTTTTTTTTTTTGTGGGGGGTGGGATGGATTTTTTATTTCAGCGGCGTTTTTTGTTGTTTATTTTTAATGCTCGTTTCGAATCCCAGGGAAGAAAAAAAAATTATTATTAAGAAGAATAAAAACAAAAATAAGATCTTTGTCCCTCTACCTTAAACGCCCTCCCTTGTAGCAACAAAAAGTAAGAAGCGTAGTTGGAAAGGGAAAAAAAAAAGTGAATTTATTTTATCTGAAATAGCTTGACTGTAGGTTCATCACAGCTTCCCCTCTTTAATTGTATATGCAATAACAAGGTTTAAACGTGCTGAGAAGAAGAAAAGAGCGGACACTATTATTAAAAACAAAGTATTTATGTAATTATTTGATAACTCTTGTAAATACGTGGAATATGAATACTCGAAATTAAACTTTAATTTATTGACATTGTACATATCTCTGTAAATACGACTGCAGCGGTCTTCTTTTTTTTTTTTTTCTTCCCTCCTGTTTTTTTTTTTATTTTATTTTGAAGTCGTTTTCATTTCAAGTTGGCGATTCCTTTAAACGTAGATCCCGACCCAGAGGAGAAATTCCCCCGTTTCTGAGGGCTCCGGGGTTTTTTTAAAACCGGAGCTCAGCCCAGGAAAAAACCTCGTCCTTTTGTCCAGGAGCCGAACGTGAAAAGCGAAGTAGAAAGAAACCGAATTAATCAAAGATCTGCAAACAATTCCGAGAGAGGAAAAGACACAGCGGTGCGTGCCAGGGTGGCTTCTAATCCTCGATTTTCTTCAGATGTCAACAACCACAAAATTATATCCCTTTCTCCGCGACAACAGGCTTCTCCGGTGGCTTGAGAGAAAAAAAAAAAAAAAAAAGGGAAAAAAAGTGAAGATTTTAGGATTTTCTTTACTTTCTATGATTTTTTTCCCCCGTCCCCTCGGTGTGTCAGAAAAGTTTTACTACTGTGCTTATTGTTGTCTTTGTTTGAGTGAGTGCATTTTTTTTCCCCTCGGGTTGAAAGTCAGGTGCTCCGAGCCGCTTCAGAGGAAAAAAAAAAAGAGAAAAAAAATATGAAGGTCTATTTTGTGTTCTATCAATGTCGAGAAGTTCTTGCTATTTTTTTTTTCTTTCTGTAATTTTATTTTTTCTTTCCTCCCCCCCTTTTCAAAAGTCACTGAAGTTTCAATAAATTTTTATTGAAATGTCTCGGGCGTCCTGTGAAATGCCTTCACCCCCCCAAAACCCTCCCGGGAGTGCCTGGAGGGGTTGAAAGATTAATTTCCCTCTCCACCCCCTTTCCCGCTCCCAATATTGAGATTTTTTTTCTCCCAGCGCGAACCAGCCGAGATATTTGAATTTTTGGGGGCGGAAAGGACGAGTTTTGAGGAGCTTTTAATTCACCTTTATCCCCCTCGCTTTTGAAAAGGCGATCCCGCAGCCTCTGCGAATGGAACAATATTAAGTGGCGTTTGAAAAGTTAATGAGAGAGGCTCAGCCGCGCTTTTATCTGTCATAAATTAATCACGCAAAAGTGAAGAATCGGAGAATAGAATCGGTTAAATTTTAATGCCGAGCCCTCCTTGGAAGTTTCCAGGTGAAGCTCTCAGGAGTTGATGCTGTTGCTGCTGCGCTCCTTTTCTGTGCGGGCACTGGATTTGCCTTTCCCCGTTAGTGATCACTCAGAAATAAATTTTTAAAAAATTTATTTTCGCTTTTTTGTTGGAATCGCTCCTTTAAGCTCGCGATATATCGCGATTCAGCTGGAAAACGGCTGGAATATCGCGGCTGCCGCTGGGCCAGTGGCCTGGGAGGTCAGGCAGAGGGAGCTGGCAGCCCCTGCTGTACCTCTGCCAGCCCATGAGCACATCCTTTAGCACTACATATATATTTCTCCTTAATGAGATTTTTTTTTTTTTCTTCTCTTCCCCCCATCCCTTCAACAGTTCGTGGGCCGCGGATTGAAAAGCGATTCATCCTCCGCCAGTAATAAATATTATAAGGATGTACTTCCAGCCCGTATCCTGTTTTATGCTCTGCCTGCCCCTCGGCCCGCGGCCCCCGGTTCCTGCGCCGCGAAGATAAAGGGCGAGCCAGGGGGTGAAAGTGGCCGTAAAGTTGGGTTTTTTATTATTTTCCCCACGATTTTTTAATTTAAAAATCCCCCCACGACCCTCAAACCGCGGGGGAACGGGACCTTTCCTATTTCCTTCCCATTTCACCTTTGGGATGGGGTTTTTGGTTTAAATCCACCGGGGAAAGGTTTGGGCTGAGCAGGATTTTTTTTTTTATTATTTCTCTCCCTCTTCCGCCGCCCTCGGGTGGCCCAAGGTGACGGCGGCTGGAAATGTCACTCGAGCCGGTGCTCCCCTGAGTTGGCCTGGGCGAGGAGGGGCTTTTAGGGACAGAGGTGGCGGAGGGTCTGGTAAAAAAAAAAAAAAAAAAAAAGAAAAAACAAAATAATCCACTCGAAGCGGGAGGCAGCGGCTGCGCAGCCAGCCCGGAGCTGCAGCCCCACGCTTTCCACACGGATCCTCCTCGCGGGTGGGAGCTGGAGGAGATCCAGGAGGGGGAAATCGGTCCCGAGGGGCGCAGATCGGTGGGACAGAGCCCCGCGGGCGGTGCGGCCATCGCGGCCACGGGGAGAACCTTTCCCGACCACGGGCAGCTCTTTTCCCGGCCTCTCCGAGCACCTTTCCCCTCTGCTCCGAGCACCTTTCCCGGCCACTCCGAGCACCTTTCCCGGCCTCTCTCAGCACCTTTCCCGGCCTCTCCGAGCACCTTTCGCCGCCTGACCCCACGGTCCCTTCGCACCCGGCTCTCTGACTCAGGGAATGATTTGGGCACCTCTATTTTCCCCCTCTTTCAGCTGCTGCTCCCCCAAATCGCTCTTAGACGGGGAAAACCGCTCTAATCTGTGTAAGAATCGGGAACATTTCTTTATTGGCGAGGAATTCGCTGCTGATGGTCAAGAGGAAAGCAGCAGACACCCACCCCAGCCCCTTTCCCCATCTCGGCCCGGCCAGGCGGGCACCGACAGCCCCGCGGCGCCGCGACCCCCGAGCTCACGATTTATTCTCTTTAAAGCCGAGGGAGCAGCCTGATTTTTTTTTAAACACCCCTTCCCCACGGGCCTAACGCTGACCTCCCCCCGGCC
Organism: Pomatostomus ruficeps; assembly: GCA_013400735.1. Lineage (NCBI taxonomy): Eukaryota > Metazoa > Chordata > Aves > Passeriformes > Timaliidae > Pomatostomus > Pomatostomus ruficeps. Next base: position 48,780 of record VYZT01054231.1, read on the forward strand.
GTGCCCTTGCAAGAAATCCGGGTACCGCAGGTGTAACTCTGACTTGCAAATGGCTTTATCTGCTGTGTATCTTATTTGTATACGGGGACGTTAATGAGTAACTCTGGTGGCGCTTGCGGATGGAGGTAAACAGCGAGCAATCTCTGTGGATTATCCTGTCTATTACTCACCTGGCGCCTGCCTTGATATCCTCAATGGTTTTATGGCTGATGCAGGCGACCCGGCGCTGGGTGGGGGTGGCCGGCGGCGGCGGGGGGGGATCCGGCGAGGCGCCGGCGCCACCTCTCGGGGAGTCTGAGCAGCGCCCGGAGCCCCCCGAGGGGACCCACGGGCCGCGGGAGGGGACACAGAGCCCACCGAGGGGGTGCCGGGGGGAGCCGGCGTCTCCCACCCGCACCCCGACCCTCGGACCGCGATCCCCGCCGGGCAGATCGGAGCTGCTCCCCCCCGGGCTCCGCTCGGGGCCGGGCTCGGTTTTACCCACGGGAGTTCGAGATCCCCGAGTCCAAAGTCTCTGGGAACGCGGGGCTGCACTGGAGAGGGGAAAGGGACACCAAACGCGCCCCGGGGGGCAGCGCGACACCGACACCCCGCCCGGGCGGGCACCCTCCGCCACAGCCGCCGGCGCGCCCGGCCCGCGCTCCGCTATTAGTTAATTATTGATTGATTACAAGTGAAAATTTATGAGCCTCTTCCCCCGCCTCGTTCCCCGCAGCCCGCCGGCCCCTCGCACGCACACACGCTCCTGCCCTCTGCAAACACTCCGGGGGAGGCGGGAGGCGTGTTGTTGTTTTTGGCCTTGACAGCTTCCAGGAATATGAAATATTTAAGCCCTTCGGTAGATCTCCTGTACCCTGGACGTCCCTTTTTTCTTCTTTTTTTCCCCCCCATTTTTTTTCTCTCTTTTTCCCCTTTTTTTTTCTTTTTTCCCCTTTTTTTTTCCCCTTTCATGTCCCGGCTCGGAGGCTCCCGAGGCGGCTGGGCCCCCTCCCCGCACACAGCCGGCGTGCGGGCTCGGAGCACGCCAGGCCTCGCAGATCAAAGGGACCTCGCCGGCCTCCGCGCAAGGGAAGAGAAAAAAAAAAGGAAAAAAAAAAAGTTGATTTCTTTAACGATTGTTCGTAAAAGTCTTGGAAGCAGCGACCATCCCGCCTCCTCCTCCCTGGCCTCGGGCTGCGGGATTGCACCGGGAAACGATTTTGGGGAAGGCAGAAAGAGGGTTTAGGAGAAGGGAACAGAAAAAGGGGAAAAAATTAAAAATATAGAGGAGCTGCTTGAAATTTCGCAGCCGTGAGCGCCCAAGCCGTCCCGCGTGGGGCCCAGCGGGGTCGGGGCCAGCCTCGGACGTGCGCGAGCCCCAAGTGCCCGAGTGTGCCCGTGGGTGTGCGAGGGGCAAACCCCCGATTGCCGCGGGCAAGCCCGGGGCGAGCGGCGCTGCCGAAGGGTGACCGGGGCGCGCTGCTCCAGCACGGACACGCGCGGCCGTGGCCAGGGCTCAGAGACGGACGGAGGGGTGGCTGGACGGACGGCAGGAGGGGTGGCCGGACAGACGGAGGGATGGCCGGGGAGGTGGCCGGAGAGATGGTCGGACGGCCGGAGGGATGGCCGGAGGGATGGTCGGACGGGCAGACGGATGGCCGGACGGCCGGAGGGATGGCAGGACAGACGGAGGGATGGCCGGACAG